>JAOYSI010063855.1:0-23382 GCA_025775065.1 Hiodon alosoides | reverse complement strand
CTCTCTCTCTCTCTCTCTCTCTCTCTCTCTCTCTCTCTCTCTCTCTCTCGCTCTCTCTCTCTCTCTCTCTCTCTCACGTCCTGTTACCGTGTGGCTTTCACGCTGAAAAAGTTATCTTGCAGTCTGTCTGTTGTTTCGCTGTGGCCAATTCTGGGTGGTTAAACAGCAAGCGGAGACCAGAACTGTTACCGATGGACCAATAGGGATTAGTCACTTGCAAGTAATAAATTCAGCATTAACTCAGTACCCCAATGCAGTACTCGTTTTGACTAGGGTCTATCGTTTAGTAAATTTTACTTTTTTATTCAGGGTATGCATGTGATCGACCAGACTTTGTACTTTATTGTTCTTGGAGCAGTTCTGACTCCCTGTATTTACAGATCTAGACCCTTTGCCTTATACCCTGTAGCACCCCTTGGAAAGCTCAGTAACACGGGGGGGAACTGTGGAATTGTGAAACTGAGCTTTCAGGAAGTGTGTTGAAACAGCCTTATTCATGCATGGGCAGTCCAGCAAAGCAACCGAGGTCATTTTAAAATACTGTAATAAAAGCAGTATTTTAAAAGTCTGTTAGCAATATAAATTACGATCTGAATCACCTAAACTAGGAATGGGGTGAGAGACACACGACAGTTGCGCTTGATGACACCGAGTTCTCCAGGAGACTCCTGCTTAATTGTTGTACTGTGCACAGTACTGATTGATTGATATTGATATACTATGTTATTATGTACCTAAAAACCTACGTGTGCAATTACTCTTTTATCAGGTTTTATTCACCTTGATGATTGGAAGGCCTTGCGTGGTGGGAATTAAATAAACAATTTATGTTGCTAAGGCATCACCTGTCAAGTGAAGGCTTGGTTGCTTACTGTTGGAATGTAAAAGTTACACGCTCTTTTCCTTCAGAAAAAATAAAGATCTGCTTTGTAACACCCAGATTTCGATATGTCAAACTCACTTAAATCCCGAATATGTGAAAAATATAAAGTAAATTATACACAGTAAAAAATACAACAATTCATAATGTATAAGCCTTGAATGCTGTTCACAAAACAGAGTGTTTTGTTACTCGTTTCAGATATAAATCAATTTTGTATTTAAATTAAAACGCTGTTCTATATAAACATTCTATGGGTTGGTTCGATTACTAATTATTCAATCATATGATTACATTTATGTAATTGCTGAGTGTAAAATGGCAGAAATATAAAAAATAAAAAAACAGATATTTATTAAATCTGGAGAAACTGGCATGAAAAATGTTGTGCATGTATAAGTTTTACATTCAGCGCCCCATAGCTTTCCTGGAGATATTCCCCTGACAATTATCCTAACATTTGAATCATAAATTCAATTCACATTACATGAGATTTAGGTTACAAATCCCCAAATTCCATGGACGATTTATCTCAGCATAGTTGATATAATTCCTTTCCTCCATGGGGTGGTGGCTAGGGTACAAATCGGTGCACCAGAATAACTTAACTGTTCTATTACCTCCATGTGTCTAGGGCTGGGACCAAATCACAACTTTGGCAACCCGCAAATCACATTTTACAGAGCTGTATTTAAGAGCTTTCTCTTTTTATTAGCAGAAGAACTGTATTTTATTAAATGTGATTAGCTGGTTGTGAAAGTTTTGACTTGGTCCCAGTCTAGGTCTAAAACAACATGATGTCTGATTTGGTGAGTAATGGCATTTCACAAGTTATTACTGGCTTTACGCTCTGACAGTAATGTTGTGAACTTTACAAAAGCGTTGGACAAAGGACAAATCTGTCCCGACATTACATTCTGCTTGCTAATGAAGAGAATTTCCAGCTTCCTATAAAAAAGTCTACACCATTAAGCATTGCGCGCCTTCCTATTAAGCAATAACATCCTGCGGCACATTGTACAGACACAGTAAACCCCTGATCTAAACACCTACATATGTAATTCAGCTAACTGAATAGGTGTGGGAGGTGAGTGGTCAGGTGAGTTTAATCCATGTGACACCAACTTATGACAAGCATGTGACTCGTGGTCACAGTGCATGACTAATTCATACAGAATGCCACTACACTCATTTATCATAGACATGTCAGACAGTACAAAGGACCCAAAGTTCTCCATAGATTAATGCTCAACTTTAACATGTGTTAACACCTCTGACCTACCAAAAAGCTCTTTTATCAAAAAAAAAAAAACTGCCATGATAACTAGACTCAAATGTCCCAGTAAACAGAAAGATTCTGGCAGATCACTGGGAAATTTTACCCCAAACATTAAGCAGGCTAAACAATTGCTAGGATTTGGTTCGTACAGAAAAAGGCTGCAATCCAAGTTCCCATAGTTCCGAGCAAGTTCATAAACAGATGCCTGGTATTTTTCCTGAAGCTGGTGCAATATGAATGTTTTAAGTCGTGCATTCCAAACGAAGGCCAACAAGATCAAGCAACATGGCATCGTCAGTTCTGAGAAACCACTGAAAAATCACAGAGCGTACGAGCCGGGTTATGATGTAATCCAGCGTAAGGTAACTTGTTTCGGTACCCCTGACGACCAGTCATTCACACTACACTACACTGTAACGCAGAGCATACAGGGCAATCTAGCTGTTTCGACCAGGATTCTCTTTTTATCTTTCAGGGTAGGAGAGCAATTCCACATCTAGGTTATCCTGTGTGTCATCCTGGTCCGCACATATAGTTATTTTTTCCGTATGCTAATTGCTGTCAGACCTGCCTCTGTACGTTCTAAAAATACTTACAAAAGTCTCTAAAAAAGACTATATAAAATATACCAAAAAATATACCCATTTATGCCAGCGTATCTAAAACTAATTAGTATCTATTAAAATGTCCACGGCTGGTACCATTATAAGGGTAAACCAGCACACACTCTATTTCAGAGTGCTGTGCTCAATGGTAATTATAGAACCAAATGTATTTAACGCCTGTGGGGCTCTCTCAAAAGAAGTGAAAGAGAACTGAGGATTGATATTAGCTATCAAATCATATATGAAGACGATAGCCACCATTCACAATGAGCAATTGTGCAAATGCATCCCGGGCTAATCTCCACAACACCCACCGCTACCACCTCCAGACTCGCAGGGTGAGGAAGAATGACAAGGCCCGTAAAATCCCGGTCGCGTTTGAGTCACACGTCTCTTTTTCAAACTGCAAGCTACGCGAGAGGCACTCTCAACAGTACTACAAACACCAGGGAAGCCGGTAGGTGGCGTCCGTTAGCAACGGGCCAAGGGAAGCCCCGCCCATTTGACTCTACCGGTCCTTGGGGCTCTTCCGGACACAACTGGCTAATGGACCTTAACCAGTTCAGTCACTTAATTGTTATTTTTAAATTATTGTTATTATTATTATATTTTGTATTTTAATGTATTTATGTATAGTGCCCTGTGATAAATAAATGAATACATTTATAAAGCTTGATTTTTACTTTTTATCTTTTAGCTATTTATCTTAAATACCATTTACATACAGTGCCTTGCTTCAGTATAAACCTTGGACTCCTCCAGATTCTGTATTATTGCAACTTTGAATTCCATTGGATTTTATTGGGATTGTTTTTAACAACATACTCAATACTTTGAAGGAATAAAATACTTTTATCGTGACATAAAAGTTCATTAAAAGAAAGAAAAAAAAACAGACATTTGTTGGTTACATAAGTATTCTCCCCTGTTGCTATGAAACCCCTAAATAAGCTTTGCAACCAAGGAGCTACCAAAACAATTCCGGGATAAAGTGCCAGAGAAGAACCAATCAGGGTAAGTCTATAAAAAAATATCCCAAACTTTGAACATCCCGAGAAACACAGAGAATATGGCGCAACCAGCTCCACACGGCTCTGCCTGGAGAAGGCCGTCCACCAAACCTCAGTGACCAGATAAGGAGGACGTTAGTCAGAGAAGCAACCAGAAAGCCAACGGTAACTCTGAAGGAGCTGGAGAGATCCACAACTGAGATAGGAGAACTATAACTATAACTTGGGAAGCCCCAAATTTGGGCTTCTTGGACACGTGGCGAAAAAAAAAAGCAATTACCTGTTTCAGTCTGCAAGACTGGAGCGGAGGTTCCCTTTCCAGCAGGGTAATGACCCTAAACAGATAGCCAAAGCTACACTGGAATGGTTTAAAACCAAGAACCTGAATGTCTTGGAATGGCCCAGTCAAAGCCCAGACCTTAATCCGATTGAGAATCTGTGGAAAGACTTGAAAATTGCAGTTCATCGGTCCCCAACCAACCAGACAGAGCTTGAGAAATTTTGAATGGTGAAAAATATCAAGATCCAGATGTGCAAAGACTTATCCCAAAAGACTCACAACTGTAATTGCAGCCAAAAGTGGTTCTGCCAACCATTGACTCGGGGGGGGTGAATACTTAGGTTTTCCTTCTAATAAAAAAATATGTTGTACCTTCCAAATGTTATGTATTATGTGTAAAACAAATGGTAAAAATCCCAATAAAATCCAACGGAATTCCAAGTTGTAACGCTGCAAAATGTGGAAACGTTCAAGGGGGAACGAATACTTCTGCAAGGCACTGTCTGTGTTCACTTTCTTATAGCACATGCTGCGGGGAGAATAGAGTTGGCCCCATCTTGATTCACAGTGAGTAACCAAAAAGCACCTCACAGATAGTGTTATTGCAGTAATGGTTGTTTGGAACAGCCTTTATAAGGCTTAAATCGAACTCCGGACAATACCCTTTTGCCATACAGAAGTGCTTATTTCATGCCAATCGAGGTGTCTGAATCAGTGTGAATTGAACACTGATAGAGATATATAGAGAGTATGAGAGAGGGGGCTATGTTGATTTTTAATAATCAGTTTTTTTTTGTTTGTAATTTTTTTTTTTTTTGCTCTCCTGAAATAGCTACGTTGGCCCTCAGACAGAGCTGCAGCACACACTGTACCATTCCTGTTCATTTACACGCCTACACAGTGCCAGGAGAAATGCTTCTGTTGCTGCCGGCTCTCACTGAACCTTAATTATCAGTTTTTAAAACTCACACAGAGAGAGAAGAATACAACAGGAAGAGTCATACGGACCAGAGACAGCTGCATCTCCCAGTGCAGAATAATCTGTCCTCCTGACCACCAGCAGGATCACTACATAATTCAACGAAACGCACATGACTGCACGCACAAACGTGCAGTTTACCACCATCTGGAAGCCTTCACAACTCAAACACACACACTGATATGACCACCAATCAGATCCCTGCACAAACCAAACACACACTCGCAAACACACGCACAGACTTGACTACCGCCTGGATCCTTGCACAGCCCAAACACACACACACCAAAAAACATTCACACACAAAAACACACACACACACACAGAAACACACAAGCACGCACAAACACACACACAGACTTGAATAACGCCTGGATCCTTGCACAACCCCAACACACAAAGACATACACACACACAGAAACACACAAGCACACACACAGAAACACACACACACACACACACACACACAGACTTAAATAACGCCTGGATCCTTGCACAACCCCAACACACACACACACATACACACACACACAGACTTGAATAACGCCTGGATCCTTGCACAACCCCAACACACACACACACTCACACACACAAAAACACCACATCAATCCCTGCAAATTTCAAATACACACACACACACTCACACACAGACACATATATAAACACACACACTTCACCACCACCTGGATCTTTTCAGAAGTCAAACACATACACCACACTCACGACCATCACTAAAGAATTTCTGTATCACACAGACTTATCCTGACTCACACGCCCACGCAGACAACAAAGGAATTCTCTGCAGCACACACACACAAGATCACACACATACACGTACAAGTGTCCAGAGCCAATATAATGTACAAGCAAGTTTTATATTGATCATTTATCCTTGAGAAAATAACACAACTTTAAATATGAGTGTGGGAGCTGTACCAGTTCCCCTGGAAGGAACTCTCCATCTCCTAGTCCTAAGCCATTCCGCCCCCTCCATGTTCTGCACACGGTAGACAAAGAGCAGCAATCTATTTCAGTTGCTTAATGAAAGGCTGGTGTTCCAGAATCCCGAAGTGACTCATTGATTGACACCATCTTAATTCCGCCAGCTTAGGGAAACAAAATGGAAAAGGTTTTTTTTTTTATATATATATTTATTTTTATCCCCCCCACAAAAATTGAATCTGCACTATTACATAACTTTTGATGCTTTTAAGGCACACGTTAAAATGAACATTTGCAAATCTACTATTACTAAATTTTCTAACAAAGGCGTAAAAAGGTGAAGTTTAAATAAATGAACAGCGGTAAAGGAATGCTTCATGCTGACGTCAGGTCATGGTGACTGAAACCAGACACTAAAAAGAAATTACCATTCTCAGGGAAGCTTAAACCCAATGAGACTGGAGTATAGTTACAGTGCTTGAACATTTATCATGCCTATTGTATCTCATGAAAGTGGAGAACCCTGACAAACCGAAAAAATATTTTATCACTTCAATGTTTACCGTAAAAAGTTCTGGAGCATTAAAACCACGCAATTGTGTTCCAGCACCGTCTTCATTTTAAGACCTTAGACAACGAGGGACTGATTGAGCTGAGAGAATAGATTGGGGGAGGGGTCCCACAGATGCTACCCGTTATCTCGATATCTGAACGTCTCTATGTGTTGTGCTGGGGGGACCTTGCAGAGAGGGTGGCCCAGTTGGATGGCTGCATTTAGCGTGAGTCCCCTCTTATCCCCCCCCCCCCTCTCTCACTCTCTCTGTGACAAACAACACGGCTGTGTTTCTGGCGGCGGCGCTCCGCCCTGACGGTACTGGGAGAGAATGACAGCAGAACCGTAGCCCCGCTGTGTAGACGGAAAATGAGTCCTTTATCTACCCTGAGACAACAGTGCTTGACGGCCCATCTACCACACTGCCACCCTCTGTGTGTCCACAGTCAGCGTCTCCTCGCTCCGCAAGGAACCCCCCGCGGTTTGGAAGGGGAAACAAGCACCCACTCACAAAAGCAGAACATGCGGTCGGACTGCGCCGGTCAATAACAATACTCAGTACAGATAAACATGCACATGCTTGCTTTTTCCCCCTGCTTCCAGCGAGGCCGATTACTTCAGGTTGCCACCACAGGAACTAACAAACACAAAACGCAGGAGCTGCAGGACAGTCAGACGCACGCGCGCACGCACGCACGCACGCACGCACGCAGCACAAAGAGCAGAGGAAACAAACTCGCCACAGTTTCCCCTCTTCAGTTCTTCCAGTATCAGCTTGCAACAGTGCACCTACATCTTATCGAGTTCATGCAACAAAAGACAACCCTTCCAGACGGCACTTCATGGGAAAGGCATGATGACGGAATTCAGCCAGCTGGAATGTGCAGCTGAGAGAGAGAAAATGTGTACTGTGCATTGTGTGTGGTGTGCGGTGTGCGGCGTGCGGTGTGTGTGTGTGTGTGTGTGTGTGTGTGTGTGTGCGGCGTGCGGTGTGTGTGTGTGTGTGTGTGTGTGCCAGTGCTCTTATTTCTGCCCTGCAGACTGACATATGTAAAAACACAAGCACCGTTAACAGTTAAGATATCCAACACGCTGGCACACACAAACTCACACACACACAGCAGACAGAACCTGCATGTGCATTGCTCAGCTCATACTAATCGAACACATGCCTAAGAAGTAAGAGTTCAAACATGATTCCAATATATTCACTTCATACGTCAAACTACACTTACTCACACAAATGCGAGTGCATGTATACCGAATTTTCTCACAGTAACAGTAACTGTAAAAATAAGCCTACAGTAACAGCAAAAATCTCATTTTCATCAGATACACATACACAAAACCCACTGTTTAGCGCTCTTATGGACTCACACACACAAGTTCTACGAGTTCATTATTTTTATTCACAAACAAATAATAAGAAAAAACAGGCAGAGAAAGTTGTATTCCTTATCGCAGACAATTTAGCATTGACTTTCGATTATCTTAAATCCATTAAGACAGACTGCGTTTTTCTGCAGTGTCAACAACCCACAGACACTAAGTTAATTTAAAGTCATTTTTTGTTCTACTGCAGTGAACAAGCTTTCACATTTCATAACAGACTAGGGAAATTCAGTTACACCAGAAGAAGCAGTCTGTCTATTGCTTTTATATTGGAAAATATGTCTAACACCTTTTTTTCCGACAGATTTGAAAACCGTACATTTTTATTAATATTTTCTGTAGTCTAAGCTATTTGCACATGTCAGAACAAAGGCTTATTTTGTAGATGATTGCGAAATACCTTCCAGTCCTGGGGATTTCAATACCAACGTATGGTTTTATGGTTTAAATTCTAAAGGTAATGGCAACAATAAAAAAACACCAACAATTAAAAAAATAACTGTATAAACACAATCATAGTCAGCTGGGTATAAGCGTGTAAAAACAGAAAGCAATTGTGAAAAGTTTGTCACCATGCCGTGAATCTACTGGCATTGCCAACCACTTCCTGTGTTAGAAAAAGGAAACGAGGAGGCAACGTACTGCAGGGTCCGTTCTCCGTGGCAACGTGTCATGCTCCTTGTTTACGGCAATTCAGTGTTTTCCAATCCTGGTCCTGGGCATCGCCTTGTGTACGTGTGTACGCAGGTTTTGTCCCTGCCTACTTTTTCTTAATTAATTATGTTTAATTAAGTTTCTAATTGCAAAAAAAAAACGTTTAAAATGTTTAAAAACATAGGAAAAGGAACCTGCCAAGCTCTTAATGTTTTTTTTTTTGTTAGGCTTGTAAAAATTCCAAATGCATATTGAGGTTAATTGGGAATAATAAGCAATTTTTTCCCTCAGTCTCAGTGCTGTAGTGATCCTACATGGACATGGTTTTACAGCGACGCACTCGGAAGGGAGCAGCCTTATTGTTATTTTTCCCCTCTACTTTAACTCGAAGGCGTGACCGCGTTTGCTCATGTATGGTCGTACAGAGCAGTTTGTTTTACTGATATTACCAATTAAAGGACAACTAAATATGTTTTTAAAATGCAGTTTCTTTATATTCTTGCCGACAAACAAACACTAATGATCTCATGATCATTTTGTTCAAAATTTCACAGCAACTGTCAAAATTTGACAAACCCAGACCCCCATATTCAAATAACAGCACAATCAATCCTGATCTTGGAGAGCTTGGTGGGAACAACATACACAGAGGGGCCTCCACGCCCTTAAGTACTGAAGAGCATTGCAACATTTTTAACACATGGTCACAGGCATAAACACTCGCGGGCTGCTTTCTGCCTTGCTATAGGATTAGGATCTTTTTCTAAAATGATGGAAGGCTGTTAGCGGATTGCTTTTCCCCCATCTTTCCCGCCTGGAATCCAACAGCATTAACAAAAATGGTTTAACACGCGTCCAAGTTGTTCAATCCCAGATTATTACGGCGTAACTGTAGTTAAACAGTCCATTTTAGAGGGTTGTGATGTTGTGGACTTCACATCTATGAGAGAGTCTCAATGCTTTTCCGCTACAAGAAGTTGTGAAAGTTTCTCAACCTCAGTCACCCTATCCAGCAGTTTTTTATGTTCTTTTCATCAAATGTAGCTGAATTAACACAATAAAGCACAAACAATAATTAATAAGTCAAGTTTACAAGTGAAGTTTAACACCAGCATCTATTGGCAAGTTTGAAATTTCTAGCCAGCAGTGTGACGTGCTGGCTTGATCCTCCGAAGCTCCAGCTGTGTATTTGTATCCTCTGTCATGTCCTGTGATACCTACTACACAGATAAACAACATCATTTCTTCAGCGGTTCATGATGGTACGCTCGTGTTGTGGCATGGGGTGGCTGCCATGTGGACAAGGGTCACAGGGCAAGAGAAAGCATGAAGCGACATTCCAGCGATAAACTTAGTAACCTGGGGCTTGGAACTGGGGCTTGTTGGACCAAGAGGTCTGAAGGACCAAGAGTTTCTTGTTTGTGTCTAGAACCCCCGGTCCAAGTATGTGGTGCAAATTGTGTAAAAAGTTGCATTAATGATCCTTGAGACCTGTGTCTGAGTGTGGTAACACGGCAATTTGCTACCCACTTTTTTCTTTCTCAAACAGTCTAAATGTTTAAGCTAGTATTTAGTTATTATGCTATGATTGATCCGGTGTCTGTTCTGTTTGCATTTAATCTGTTTAGCACCTGAAGTACTGTTCCCAAATGACCATGCAAGTCACTTTCTTGAGGGCATTTGTGCATCTATAGATAAAGAACAAAAGATGCACACCCCCTATGTTTTCAAAATGTAAAATGGGATCAAAGTTCTCTGATTGAACCCACTCCAAATAGCTAGCTGTCATAGACTGTAACAGATGGAAAATGACATTGATATCCTGCCCATCATGGATCTTGCTCACAGGTGCAAAAGAGCTGAGCCTGCCTGTGTACTCATGCGGCTGAGGGTTTCCACGGCAACTGCCCTGAAAGCACCTCCAGATTGCTATTTGTTTTTTAAAATGTTGCTATTATTCTCCCCCCCCCCCCCCCCACCTCCCAATTCTGTTATCATAAGACCAATAGGAGTGCCCAACCTCAACATTTTCGCTAAACACTTTGCTGAAACATTGCCCATGTGTGACTATAAGAAGGAAAAAAGAGGCAGAGGAGGTTCAGTAAAAGCTGAATAGAAAACGTCTCAAGATTTTTCAATATCTGATTTAAAAATGAAAGCACAAAAAAAGTATCCAAAAATGCCTAATTTATAGATCAATAAGGGAACTGTAATGTTGAGCTGTCTAAACAACAGGCTTTGTTTCCTGTCAAATGATCTGAGACAGCTCCGACGGGGGGGATGGAAGATGGGGGGGTTAGGGGAGAGCTCAAGTTGGCATTTCATGGGAGCTGATAGATAGTAGAGTCAAGAGTATCTTTAACAAGTCCTCTACCACAGGAGATGTATTTGAATGGTTTAAATGTGTTTAAATTTCAGGGATTTCCTTGTCTGTTGGAAACCTTTGAAGAGAAGTAGACGGAAGTTTAAACGCAGTTTAAAGATCTGGAGTTTACCCTCCAACACCTTAAAATTGTGGGTATAACATGCAGCTCTGCTATTTGGGATGAGGCACGCATAAGGTCCACTCCCATTATCTCACCAGTTCTGCAAAGCCCATTTTGCCATTCATGCAGAGAAAATTAATTATGTTTTTCTTTTTGCATAACTACTTTCCAGATCGGACAATTACACTTTAAGTCAGCACTTGCATATTTTAGAAAAAAGAGAACTGGCATGGGCGAATTTAAGAGTTAGAAGCTGACGTCACCAATTCTAGAGGCCCACTCTTTCAATTATCTCTGCTTTATGTGTCACTTTCACATCTACAGAAGTGCACCGGGGTTCAAAACACAGTTCAAATGAATGTTATTAGTGCTGACCTACAATGCATCACACTAAATGTGGGAGGGCGGCACAGAATGCAGTTTAATAGATTCCTCGTGTGGTTTGAAAAGAAATAACAAAACATGCAGCTGGCTTATCAAGCTTCTTGTCTTAATGGGACCACTCTATCTAATCTCGATGATAAATACCATTTGAAGGAAATCTGCTGGGACCCAGCATTACAGGGTCAACCCTTAGGAGTGAGTCTTTAAAGGAATCAATAAGGAAATCCGGACAAACAGACATTTAAAAGCTGTTTCAGCCTCACTTCTCAGTCAAACCAGAATGTGGTTTATTAATAAATATGTCATTATTTTCTGGTTATGGACAATATCATCAACAGTCACAATTAATGACTAAAATGATGAATCAACCATGCCTCAATGTATGCAATTTTTTTGGCAGTTTTAAACTTCAGCCCCGGGCCTTTTGAGAAACTCCCTGAAGCGCACCTCTGAAAGCTCCCAGATGTGGGCAGAAATGACCACCTGTTCCATTTCTGCAGATTGGACCCTTCTGACCCCATCTTTGCTTAGCTTTGACTGAGCTCAGTTCCGCTGAGGAACTGTCACCGACACTCAGCCTTGCACAAGAATGACGTGTGTGTTTGTGTCGAAACGAATCCATTTGTTGATGAGTGTGTGTTTTTGTGGGTGAATGTGGTCGCGGCCCGGTGTGCCCATTCGGGAGCGAGTCAGCGTGAGCATCTGACTATGTGCTTCCCTGCGAGTTAATGTGTGTACATCTTCGCAGCAGGTTCACAGGAAGTGGGCAGTGTGAACAGTGTCAGGTAAGTAAGTCAGGCAGGAGGGGAACTTTAGGAGAACCATATGGTGATACAAAACCCAGCATGCAATATCCAGCAATATTTAGCCCGTCCCGACGCTGCACGCTGTGCGGCATGGTTTACGTTGTAGAACATGCACGCGTCATCACTTTCGCCAGCCCTGCAAATAACTTGTTTATGCTGCTCTACAGACGCTGCATAGTGCCCATTTAGTGCATCAGTGATTTCTGCACTCCAGAACCTTCCCCCAAACTGAGAACAGTCCTGAAACGAAATCATGTCACCGCGTCCTTTCCACCCACTTACTTTTGCCGTGCTGCTCAGCATCCTGGCACCTGTTCGCCCTATACTTCCCTGTTTGCATGAACATAATGGCTAATAAACAAAAGCGAAAGAAATAACAGTGTACCTGCAAACCTCTTCTGTCAAGATGGAAATTCCCCATCCTAAGTCAAACTTTTGTTTTTTATAGGAACACAGGGAAAAAGACCATCTGTTACTGAATAACTAAATGATCAGATTCCCAGGATGTGATGCCAGGAGGCTAGGATCTTACAGCGGCACCCCTGTCCCAATCTGAGAGATCTAGGAGAAATTCGGCCTTTCACAGAACTGCAATTCTCTCTCTGTCCCACACACACACATGTATCCACATAGTGGGCACATATACACACAGAAACACACACAGACACACACTCTCACAGCAGACAAACAGTCGGCACAAACAAGTATCAAAGTGGGCAACACACAAACACACACACATGCACAGTCCTTTAAAAAACAGAGATCCCATTCATATATGAGTGGTTATGCTGGTAGGGTTCCCAAGAATGTGTATCCACACTCTCACAACATCCTTTGTGAAAATATTTTTTTAATGAAGCTGGGTGAGACAGAGTATAAATATATATATATATATATATATATATATATATATATATATATATGAAGTAAAATTTAAGGGAAAAAAGAAAGAAATTGTGTGAGTGATTTAGCCTGTCTGCGTAGCATAAACCAAAGTTACTGTTCATCCAAACATCCAAACAACAACCGATTCTGAAATGATCAGCATAAAGAATCTGTATGTACTATTTGGAGAGGGTATCAGTTGATTGTTGTGATGATGTTGTTCCCCAGGCACATTACAGAACAATGTCTATGACCCTTAGCTCACAATGAATGTTCCCCAATGTATTTTTAGTCTGTTCCATGTTTTATGGTTCTTGTGTTTCCTCTGTCCTTTTGATGGACAACTACTACGGTTTCTTTAATACTACAAAACACTGATGTTTGGCCTATATACCCCTTTGACCAGGGATATGCATGTACTGGTCAACTTTAAGGAACCGTATACAAGAAAAATCTTCAATCTATTTACTTCGATTTTACGAGCAAGCCTGGAAAATATTACACAAAATATATTGTAGCTAGATTCTATGAACAATTCAACAATCTGCATCAAAACGTGTTGAATATGGAATCGTCTGTATAATTTTGACACACCCCAAAATTTCTTAGACACACTGAATTTGCCCACTGTTCAATACACTAATATAATTTTGTATTTTGGTATAGTCTGTTCAGTGAACATTTGTTTGAAATATTTTCTCTGTTAACGTGTAATTTGTTACTATATAGTACTGTGAAAAAGTCTTAGCTTTTTTACACAAAATGTAGTCTTCTATAATTATAATTCTATAATTTTTGTCTTCTGCATTAGTGTGTCAGTAGAAAAACTATTTTTTGAGATGTCCAAACATTCATTTTCTGAAAGAAGAACAAGGAATTCTGCCTCAGATGGTATGGTCTCCACAGAGCCCTGATCTCAACATCATCGAGGCTGTCTGGGATTACCTGGACAGACAGAAGTAAGGCAGACAACCAAAGACTGTAGAAGTAGTGTGGAAAGTTCTCCAAGATGCTCGGAACTATCTACCTGCTGATTGTCTAATAAAAGTGTACCTATGAGAATTGATGCAGTTTTAAAGGCAAAGGGTGCACACATCAAGTATTGATTAATTGTTTTTATTTTTTTATTAATTGTTTAGGTTTTTACAGTTTACTGGCCTTTATAGCATTTATTTTTTATATTGAGAAACTTCGCTTTACAAACTTTTTTTTACATGGAAATTACACCATTGTGGCCCTATGTTAACCGCTTTGGTAGAATCATGGTTTTTACTTTGCCCATGTTACCTGGTTTGTCGAGAATGTATACCGGCATATGCCATCTTCTGATAGCCACAGAGAAAACAGGTTTTAAACAGTCTAAAGTAGGTTTTTTTAAGATATCTTTCCAAGGTGTCACACATGCATACATTGGGTTGATCAAGATATGTTATTAAAATGCTTGGGCAGGCAACCTTAGTCCAAGAGAGCTGTAGTGTCTATGGGTATTTGAGCCACTATTCTGTTCAGGACATTTTTATAGTAAATAACAGCATTTCTTATATGGTTATACAGATTTGCTGTGGAATTGCTCCAGTATGCAAAGGCCAACAAATGTCAATGATGGATAAGAATATATTGTGCGTTACAAAGAATTAAGATCCTTGGAAGGGGTGTCATTAGTCAAAGGCCTCCTGTTGGTAAAAGGCCTCATGCAAAGCACATTAGGATGGAGGGCAGACGGTGAGAGCCACCAAGGCTAACCAACCAGATCAACGCAGAAACAGAAAGAACACGAACCGTGTAGACCCATCCAGGTCCATCCCCTAAACTCTCCAGTAAAATGGATACTACACACAAAGATAAAAGGTCAGGGGCAATTACTTGTGTCTTCAAACTAGGAGCCACGAGCAGCTGACAGGATGGGCCCCAAATCCCCCACAACCCCATGCTGATCCCCTGCCCCTCTGCAAAAACCCTCCAGGGGGTTGTGAGGGGTTGAACCATTGGGGGGTAGAGTAGAGGGGAGGGGGCCTAAATGCAAAGCCCTGTGTCCATATGGTATAAAGGCTTAATAAAAAGACTATTTGAGTGCAGACCTTGGGCTCAGTGTAAGGGGAGCCGCTTTAGGCTATCAGTGGGTTGGACATTTACAGCATGAGGACTATCCATGGCAGACTTTGTTCTAAAAACTGTGTTTGACACTGGGTGTGTAAATAAACTGCAGCAGGAATGTGTCACATGGCCTGCCTTCCTCTCCGCCTTAATGAAATTAAACAGCTAGCGCTAACAGGCTAGAGAGAGCTACAGCAAGAGACTTGGTTGCTTCCACAGATGATACACCCAGGAAAATTCATGTGTCAAAGAAAAAACTCCCTATAGGAACTACTAAATATCAAAATCCTTCAATACAAACCTTCAATTATTTTTTTCAAAGAATGCCACCTAGATTTTTTTTTTCTCTAAAGAAAGATAGTCTATTCATTTTTAAGCGGATGTAAAAATGAAACAAGAGTGTAAATGCATTGAGTTTACAATGAGCACAGGTGTTCCCATTTGATACGTTCGATAAGATTCTCCAGCTCATTCCTAATCTAACATTGCCAGGGGCCTAGACCTAAATGCCCACCCTATTGACGGTTTCTTCACCCAAGCTGAGGTTAAGACAGCATTCTTAGCCTTGCCGGGGCTACAATCGAAACGCAGTGTTGAGTCGCAGCAAGATAGGAAGTCTGAGAGGGACCCGCCCTTCCTTCCTGCACCAGCGCTGTGCTTCCCGGGCCAGAGAGCTGAGCAACTACCCAGAGCGCAGTGTTAGAGTGCTGCAGTGTTAGAGTGCTGCAGTGTTGTTAGAGTGCTGCAGTGTTAGATTTCTGCAGTGTTGTTAGAGTGCTACAGTGTTGTTAGAGTGCTGCAGTGTTGTTAGAGTGCTGCAGTGTTGTTAGAGTGCAGGTCCATGGCAGCCGGAGAGGTGAAGCATGGAGACCACACAGCTATAGGAGAGCGGGACAGGCGTAGGGATGGGCGATTACACCACCCAAGCTCCACCACTGGGCGACACAGGGATGGCACAGCTCTGGAACATAGGCAACGAGTAACGCAGAGCATGGGACCAGGCAGGCATCACATCACGGCAAAACACAGGCTAACGCCATAGCCTGGTTCTCCCAGAAATACAACCATGTTGTAGTACAGTCAGGATTTGCCATTGTTCAGAATCCCAAGTGTACGAGTTCCCCTATAGAGGAAGGGTGAGTAAAGTGCATCGCAGTATTAGGTAAACCTTAGAGGTTTCACATACTATGAAGATGTCAAGGGGGAGGAGGGATAGAAAAAGCTTCAAAGAGCAGAAGCAATTTTCATGCATTCCCCCTTCCAGAACAAATGACGTTAATGACTGTTACTCAACCAGAGATTCAGCATGTCACGGAAAGGGCACATCCTCTTCCTGCACCAACCGAGGAAACAGTTTTTCTTTTCTTATTATTACCCTGAAAGCCCCAGAGGAAAGTAGCACTGTGTTGTCATTGCATTACTAAAAAAATAAACTAAGGGTCTAGCCAATCCAAAGATCTTAATAAGAATGACAATGTGGGCAAAATTCTAAATAAGGCCTATATAAATCATTAGTAAAAACGAGGATAAAAAAACTGAGTCTGAGTCACCTTTACACAATCTCATCTTTGACACAGTCATACGCAGTTCAGTATCAGTTTTTAAATCTTAACTTCCCCTGTTACACTGAGAGAGAGAGGGAGGGGGGTGGCATGCAGGTCCGTCTTGCCTGGGTGCGGCTCACCACAAGGCCTGGCTATGTAAATAGTTACCTTCTGAGCCCGTTTCCTCACCCTGACAAGATGAGAGCAGTTTACGTTTGAGGAACCCACATGTTCAGAAGACGTCCCTTTTCTTCACAGCACAGTGTTAAACATGCCACTTGCCAGCACCAAGGAGACCGAACTTCAGCCGTACTTCACAAACATAGTACTTGCATCAATTTGTTGAAAACTGTATCGGATCAGTTTTGATCAGCCTTTCACTTTAGCAGCCATTAAAATTGATATTGACACCACAGAAGTTGGAATTTTAGATGTATACTGTGCAAATTTGTATTTTTATTTTAAAAATCATGACCCCTTGATAAGGTTGTCTGTTCTCTTGCTGACAAACATCCTGTGGAGAAGAATTTATGGAGCTGGACTTGCGACACAAAAAGGCCTACAGATGTGAAACCCTAAATTACACATAATTACACATAGGTGCTGTTCTTGTTCTCGTGTGCTTTGGCAGACAATACCCCCTACCTCACCATAGCTTTATGTGATAGAGAGAATCCCCAACACATCACCCCCTGCACACACACACCCAATGAAGTGTTCAGGCACCCCCTGCATGGCTCCAGAAGTGGCGAGTGGAGGGGTCCACAGATGAGATTGGTAACAAGAAACAGCCTTTAGAATGACTTACACAAGGTGACGGCCAGTGCACCAGAAAGAGGAAATGGGCCGCTTGATTTTAAAAAAGCGGAACATCACCATGCATGGTAACAGAACCAGTGGTGTGCCTAAATGTACCCCAGTCCTGCCTGCGTAAGCAGCACCCTTAGAGCCCCTGTTTGAAAGACAAACGAAATAGGAAGTGCTTTGTGATAGGATCGCTTCCGTGTAGTGTAAATAAAGATGAGCTTGAAAGGAGAAGTATGCACATAGGTGCGTTACATTTTTAACACCACCTTAACAGCATGTTGCCCAGTGGTATCAGGAAACAACCTAGACTTCCTCTAAAGTATCCTAAATCTGAACTGAATCTGAATTCTGCAGGAAGGCAGGATGGAAGAGATGATCACAAGATAAAATAAGATAAGAGCAAAGGTTGGTCTAATAGATTCTTAAGATAGCAAGTAAAATAGAACATTAAAACCTTATTGAGTACAAGTTGAACTAGGCAAATTTTAATTGTTTTTCATACCAAGAAGATTAAATTCATTTGAAAACTGTCACTACGGCAAGACTAACTTAGCATTATGTTCTGAAACTGAGTTTAAAAAAATAATAACAATAAAACAAGTTTTATGTCTTCCTGCATGATAAAATTGCAGACTATATCTTTTTTATTCTACAAAGGAGTTTGTTGAGAACGTTTATGTCTTGCTACTGTCTTGTTTTATGATGGACAAAAGCAAAACAATCTCTCGGTGTTAACAATTAATTCAGCGACCGATTCAGTGGGCAGGACTGAAAGAACAAAATCTTCTAGCATTACATCGTAAATGTCCGCATTTCGGCGCAGTAACAACCACAAGCTCGCATACTTACTCACACAAACCCAGAAAGGGAGGAGAGATAAGGTAAACAATGACCGCACAATGCCCCAGAAACATTCCTGCACACACACACATACACACACCTGCCACTTGAGTCATCTATACTGTAATGGGGAAAGCGCCAGAATCTTTGGCTAAGCTATTAAGTCGTGATCCATAAAGAATTGCACGGCTTATCAGCTTGACGGCGAATGCATTCTGTAACTATTTAACAGAATGTAGGCTAGAACCATTTAAGAAAATGGGGGGGGAGCTTTTGTCACACCTCAGAATTTGGCCACATGAATAGCGCTGTGCTAATCACTACTACAGAGCTGCTCCACAAAGCTTCCCGCATTTGGAAGAATAATTAATAAATAAATGAAATTTAAATAAAATTGAATGCATACATCAGAAACAGAACAGACGTGTATCTTAAGATAAAAAAGATAAACCTGGCATTTCTGATCTTGACATCACCTGGTCATGAAAAAGAAGCAGGCCAGGGGAAAATAGCCTGTATACTGTGGGCAGCGGGTGACTTCCTTTTTCTCAGTGTCTTTCTATATTTAGATTGCTTCTGCTTGATCAATATTCAGGGATTAGAGTTAGACATGGTTTCCTGAGGGACACTGAGAATCTACCTTTGGCCTCCCCAGGTTGTGTCAGAAACCCAGCTGCCATATTTTTATATAATATTTCCAAAAGGCCCATTGACCACCTCCTAAACTCAAGGTTATATGGTCATTTAGACTTGATTTACTAATAATGTATCCACAGGGGATCCACTCATTTTCTCTGCTCGCCCCAGCTAAAAAATAAAATAAAATAAAAAATATATATATATATTTATTTATTTTTTTAAGACACATTATGGTGTGCTTTTCAGACAGTCAGAGCTATATAGTCGAGGAGCAGCAACCTGGTAATGTAAGAAAATCATATGACAGAAGACGGCAGCCTTATTAGCTGGTCAGCCTTATGAGACTATGGGACTTCCTGTGAGATGGAGGCTTCAAGACTATTACATTCCTCCCTGGCTTCCCCCAGGGCTGCAGCCTCTTATCAACTTGGAAGCCTTCAAACACATCACAATATCTCCCATTTCACTAATTTCTCCCTAGCCTAAGACCATTACTTGGTGGGAGAGGGGGATAAAAACCCGACTGTAAACAAACTTTAAACCCACATGGTCAATTTTGTTCAGAGAGAGAGAGAGAGAGAGAGAGAGAGAGCGAGAGGAGGAGTGTGTGTGTGTGTGTGTGTGTGTTTGTTTAAGTGTAAAACATGGTGCAGGAGTATAATTTAGACACAGAGCTACTATGGACACTAGTGTGCTGAAGGAGACAGACATTCTTGCGGTTACTGCAGGTTTAAACTTCGATCGCCGTGCAGCTCCTCCCAGATAAGGCCTGCAATTCATTGCTTGGGTGCAACTTTACTTTCACCCTCTCTAATTTTACCCTGAAAATACTCAGAAGGCAGGAACCTCATGCTTACCTTCTAGTTTTCCTCTAAAGCTTTGCAAATGAAAAAAATAGCCCTGCAACCACACACTCAAGCGTATTTTGGTCTGACCGCAAAAACAAAGAGGCACTTTCCATTTTTAACAACATGAACTACGCCACTGTCTGTTGCGGTTCCTATCATTCATATGAACCCAAAGTCATACATTAAAATAACCCCCATCAGGAAAATCGAGTTTGCCAAAATCACTGGTGACACACTTACAGGCAAATAATAGCAATAAAAAACCCCAAAACAAAGCACACAAGCAAAGCTCCTTCCCTAGTAAAAGTCACGGAGTAGCATTTCATGCAGGGGGACTGAGGGTCAAAGGTTGAAATTGTACTTTGCCTCCACAGAAGTTGAGCATGAGCCAAACACACTCCACATAGCTGCACAATTTCCTCACCCCCGACTTCATAAACACGGATCGATTTCTCACTTCTAGGTCCACTGATCTAGGATCAGCCCAAACGTCACCGCTCCCGCTGTGGCCTTACTAGAACCGATAGCAAATGTTTACATGCCGAGCTCGCCGTACAGCACCGTGCTGTGTTTGGACAAGTCAGCCCCGCTGTGAAAACCCAGCTCGGTGCCAGGGCCTGTGCTTCAGACATGCCCGGACAGGAATGACAAAAATGGCAGGAATTTGAGGGTATTCCCAGCACAGTTACCGACCAACCACAGGACAAGCACTGTTCGGCCGGCTGCGTTCCATGTTTGCTTTTTCTTTAAAACATTTTTGATTCAACCACCCCCACTCACAGGCTGGCAAAGACCTGAAATCATAGTACGAACGCCTGTGACCCCAATGGACCCCCCGTTTACCATTGTCCAGAATTTCAATTTTTACGC
This sequence comes from Hiodon alosoides, assembly GCA_025775065.1. Classification (NCBI taxonomy): domain Eukaryota; kingdom Metazoa; phylum Chordata; class Actinopteri; order Hiodontiformes; family Hiodontidae; genus Hiodon; species Hiodon alosoides. Next base: position 2,605 of record JAOYSI010063855.1, on the reverse strand, counting down.
TCCTTGGTTCTGCCCTATACAGGATCCCTGGCTGTAACCTACTGGCATCGTATCCCAGATCATAGCCTGTTAAAAAAATCCACAACACAGATGTGGGTACATTTCTAGTATTACAAGAGAAAGCTAAAGAACTGCCTCCATGAAAAACTTCCACCCTTCAGGCCTTGTAGCATCACCACCAAAACTGTACGGTGAGACAGAGATTTCTCTGCTTACTATCGTCGTAACAATGCTGCATTTACAACAAAGAGCAATTTACTTACTCGTCTCTTATCAGGCATCGATTTCTTAATTTAAATAGGCGGTGGAAACTTAAATTCACCAGCTGTATGTTGACAGCAAAGGGGAGAAGTCGGAACTGAAGACCATGAAAGCTTTTCATAAAAGAAAAAGAATCTTGCAAAATACCCTTTTAAAGACTCAGCAATTATAGAAGGCACCTTGAGATGTTGTGAACTGCTCAGAGGTTATCGTGCCAAGGCATGAGCAAATCAACCAGGGACCTAGTTTTACATCACGATTATACAAAAAAGGTTCCCAAATTAACTTTGAACAAAGTTACATGTCCTCACACAACTTAAGGCGACAGGTCTGTAACCAAAAGGTTCAAGCCCGACTCCAGTCGCTGTAGCCTTGAGCAAGGCATTTCAATAAATATCCAGATAAATAAGTGGATGAATTTGCAAGCTGAGCAAGTCGTTTTGGACTGCCTGCTAAGCAACTGGTTTGTAAATGGTATGCCATAATTGGTTTTACCTGAAGTGAATTCAACGTTATACACTCCCAGCACACCATTTCAGATCTTTTATGCGTGGTCCTGACCTAGGTACATTTTTCTATTGCAACCAGAGCACAATCGGGATTAGAACGTATACTCAAGCGACAGACCGACCAAGGCCTTTAGTCCGACCTGGTGACGACAAGCCTGATCGCCTGTGTATTGATCATAACCACATCCTGGGCATTGCGCACTGCACTCATGCCAACATAACCAACATAAGAAAAGGCGATTACAAATCCAGCCGTTAACCATCTCCAGGATGTCCGCTAAATGAGGGAAGTGAAAGTAATCTCCAACAAGAAAACAACCAAATATATCTTTTTTCAGAAAAGAAACCCACCTCACAAAACTTTGTTCCAATGAAAAGCTCCGGTAAGATTCAACGGCAGAGTACTTTAAACCAACAGGAGATATTGTCTGCATGAGAAAGAGAATCTGCCACCTCGGGATAGATACAAAACACCCTGCTATACGGAAGACTGCCTTCCCACCCAAATTCCTGCTATGGCCTAGGGTAGGGATTGCCACAGATATGGAGATTTATTCCCAGCAATGTCACAAAAAGCAAAAAACATCTCAAACTGTGATTCAGAGCCAGTAGAAGTGAACAGCCATTATGTGTCCTACCTGATAGAGTAATTTCCAGTGCTCTCAGGCCAGGCCGGTTTATAGTTATGCACCTTTAACGATGAATAGTGTCTAGAGAAAATACTAGTGAATACATAAATAAATAAAAACACTGATTGACTGAATGCATGCTCCTAAATCACAAAACATTTTTTTAAAGCATTGCAGACCATACAGCTCTGCCCGTCTTATGGCTGCATAGCACCTGTATTGTTTAGAAAAGCCGCACAATTGAAGTAAACACCTGTTGCGCCCATTTTTGTTGCAGCCATCGCAGTGGATGCCACATGACATGCGTTTTGCAGGTACACGGCATTATAACCTGAGTGAGCACCAGTACACCTAAGCCATAGTCTAAACCCCTCTGGTTGGCACCGTCTTTGTGTTTTTTTTACTAGACCAGACCAGCGCTTGCTACACCTCCTGGACTAGGCCTGGTGTTGAGGACAGCCCTCCCAGAGATAAGACGCCGCACCCCGGCCCAATTCTCATATTGCAGATGTATGCTTTACAGAACACATTTTGAAAACATGGAGAACTGATGCCCCAAAGGAAGGGAGAACAACAATCTTTCTTAAAAATGCAATTTGTATTAAAAGTCTTAAAACAGACAGCAGTTAAAAGGCTGGTCTGAAATTAGAATTACAATCAGGTTAGAATTTCAATTGTACATCACATTTTGTTAAAAACAAACATAACTGGGGAAAAAAAATATCCTGGGAAAAGGAGTGGTTTGGTAAACTTGGGTGTATTCCAGTACCTGTAAATTTCAATTAAAATTCAGCCAAACCTTGATGCAACAAGACAGATTTCAGAAGCCAAACCGAAAATAAAGATGGAAATGCATTTTCACTTACAATAGACTTTTGTCTAGTGTTAACCCCCGTCTGATTAACCAAAGCAAAAGCCTTAAGTACTGTATAGATTGCCATATAACAACATTTTTGTCTAGGCCCTCTAAGATCGGCAATAACATTAAACCGCTGATATTTGGAAGGCACTGGACATGGGGCAGTCGCCCTCCATGTCGCTCCAAAGTCCTCGCAAATGCTGAAGGGTGGCACTCGTCATCTGAAGCAGTTTCATATTTTGACGTCACGAGCGAAATAAAAATAAAGCTTTACGTATTTTACGTTTCACAATGGGAAAATAACTCCTATCGAACTACCAAAATTTAATTCAGAGTTTACCATATAT
>JAOYSI010063834.1:11175-23383 GCA_025775065.1 Hiodon alosoides | reverse complement strand
TATATATATATATATATATATATATATCTATATATAGAGAGAGAGAGAGAGAGAGAGAGAGAGAGAGAGAGAGAGAGAGAGAGAGAGAGCGAGCGAGAGAGAGAGAGAGCGAGAGAGAGAGAGAGAGAGAGAGAGAGTTTGGTGCTTATTTCATTTATTTGGCGTGCACGGTCATTAAACATGCAATCTTCAGGAGTGAAAAAAGTTATTGCCCCCCCAGTTGCAACTCAAACTAATTAAAGGATTAATTATGGTCAGCTGTTTGAGTACTTCGATTACAGGCTAACAATCAGTCCTGTTTTGTTGAATTATTTTGGATGGATCAGCCTTTACTTTAACTTACCACCAGGGAAGTTGTCAGCAAATCTTATCTTATGTAACTAGTACATGGGGTCAATCAGACTATTCCACAACTATTAACCCAGCACTGCGCTTTAACAGTGCACCTCATTCAGCTTGAAGTCCACTCAACAAACAGGACCAGGTGGTGTCATCTCAGTTCAATTATAAGTCAAAACTCTTCATCAGCCTCCCTTCCCTCGGTCCCTAAATGTGTCACAATGAAGGGATTGTCTCCCTAGGCTAGGGAGGTGGATGGCGTTGACTGACATATTATCTTAAAGCCCCACAATTAATAAACTAATTCCCACACCAAACAGTAGGCCCCTAAAGCCTGGACTTAAATTAAGTGAGAACCCCTGTTGATGTGGGGGCCTCATGGGGGCGAAGAAGGTGAACGAACACAATGGAAGGGACAGAGTTGGGATTATTGGGTCATGGAAGGGTGTTAAAGGGGGGTCTTCCTTTGAACCGGCATCACACCCCACTGTGCTGGTGCCTTGAATGTCACTGCAACTGTAGCAACATAGATGCAACAGTCTAAACCTCACCCCTGATCTCAGAAAGATGGTCAGAGACCATTTTCATTAAAGGTGACCCCTTTAATGCGTTATTATTACTAAAATCTATTATTATAGATTATACATGATAATATATAGTATTATATATATTTATCTGCCTTTTGAAATGGGTTTCCCTTCCTTTCCCTGACCTCCCAATGCTTCACTGACTTAATTCAAATGCTTCATTGAGTTGATTTATGGTCACCCTGCCACACTCCTCCTCCTATAGCCCCCACCCAGCCACCCACCCACCAAAGCCTCAATACTCTGCCCCCCCCTTCCCAACCACTAAATTCTTGGTTATGTTTGTTTTATCACATCCATTTTCCCTTGGCTACTAATGGTCTTTTTATTTATGTAATCAGTTCTCTTTTTTTCCTTATTCCACTCTTGCTCTTTCTGTGCGATGATCCCTCCCACTATGGCCTCCAGAACCAATGTAACCGCATCTGTGGCACTATTACTATGTGTGTCATTGACATCAACGTTAACATTGTGGCCGATACTTATGTTATATGTTCGTACGAGAACTGTCTTTAGTTCTTTCTTTTTGTGTGTTTTAGATGGAACTATTTCCTGTGCTTGGGAAAAGGCCTAATTCCTGTCCGTAAACCCTGCATGTTGAATACAATACCCTCAGTATGAGCATAATACCCCTAAACTCAGAATAATAGGCCCCAAAGTGCCCCTCTAGGCAGGGCTATAATAGATGAGATGAGATGAGATAACAACCTTACCATATTGAGGAGCCTGATAGATCTATGTGTGTGTGTGCGTTTGTGTGTGTTTGTGTTTTGAGGGGATGGGGGGTAGTTAGTGATACATATTTTACACATAAAATATTAATTCATAAAAATGTAATGGCTATGTTTTACCCAAACGTTCTACAGGGGACACCTGTTGACTGCATTAATAAAGTTGAAGTAAAAGAAAAAATAGCTTAAGGTCAGATATTTCTGTGGGACTGAAAAGGAACCTGAGTGGAATATCTAACCATAAGATCCACAATGCCACATTAATTCATTACTGTTCCCTTGAAGGCTGTTAGCTGAGGGAGATCAGCAGGCTACTTTTCTGACTCCAAGCTATTCTGTTGTTTCCACTAGCAGGAGGGAGGTAATGCTGAGTCTGCTCCTTCCATTCATGAAACACACAAGGGCTGGTGGGCGTCCGGGGGAGGTGGCCCTGATTACTGCTGCCCAGCCCCTGTACCTGCAGACCCTGCAGCCGACCCCGGGGCCCACCACAGTCTGCCCTCCTGTGGGTTCTGGACGCCAGGGTCACTTTCATTTCCTCCTTGCATAATCTCTTAATCACCGCCCCTACCTAGGGCCTGCCATCTTCACTCAGTTACCCAAACAGGACTCTTTTTCCATGAGGTCACTTCCTCTCATAGAAGTCTCTCAAGCCCATGCCTCCCTCCCTTGGAGATCTGGAAAAACAACATGGAACATTTTGGCATCAATAATTTTGATGTGAAGATGGCATTTAATACATGGGTACAAAGGTAGCAATTATGCAGAAAACATGCTAAACAATACATGACTTGTTTTTAGGAAGTTCTTTGAACACAGAGTGTTTTGTTCCTGTTTTTAATACTGATTATTAATATACACTATTTATCTGGCCCGTCAGAAATGAATGTTTTATGGAATGTATTTTATGGAAAGACTCATTCAATTCTCTTTATTTCCATTAATTAATATAGGATATATTTATTAATCTCAGCAACGTTTTTCCCCCAGAGAACATTATTGACTTTCTCAGTCACACACACATTCAGCACAGTGGTACCTGTCACATTATAAAATGTCTATGGAGAAGTTACGAATTGTTGTACCTTAGTTTGAATGAGTTTACTCTTTATTGAACTACAACACAATTGAATTGCAACAGAATTGCATCAGCGACCCTCCCAGACCCAATCTGACCTTTAACCTTTCCGCTAATCACCCATTTGCAGCCAAACTCTTTTCGAAGTCCATGCAGAGCTTGTCTTTTAAGATCCTATTTTTTCAGGGTTCATTTAATTCCATCCTCCTCTATAAAGGACTGATGAAGACAAAGGAAATCCGGGAGACCCTGATTCTTTCCCAAACAATACCTCAAACGAGGTAGTAAGCACCTTCAATTTTAACTTTTCATCACTTGTCTCTCAAAGGGGACCTCAGAAACTCCCGAAACAAAAAGAACTGGCAACTCTGAATCATTTAGTATGGAAACAACATAAGACAACATTTTAATAACACACATGCACACAGACACACAATGTGCAACATGAAAGAGCAAAACTAAGATAATCCATTACCAGCATATGACTAAAGTTCTGAATCTGGGAAATTTACCAGCATGAAAAACATCAGCCTCAGCTGACTAGTACTAGAAGATTAAGCTATTGCTCCTAATGCATAAAATCTCCATACTTTTATATGAATAAAGACCTATTCACTATTGTTAAAAATGTCACTGTCTGTTATAGTTCATAAAATAAACACAATAAAATGTTGGTGCTGTGCCTTAAGCCAGATGGGAAGACACATTTTGTGCATCTTTTCCATTTTTTTTATACACCACTGTCTCGCCTATTTTTCTGTCTACACCCCCTACCCCAGTACACATACACATACAACAGTAACCCCCCCAACCGCAACTTACCCAACATAAGCACCATATTGCATGTTCCAGCAGGTCCTTCTTTGAGGACTTCAGTCACAAATATTTGATTTGCTTTCCTTTTCTCCAGTACAAAACAATACAGAGTGGTAGTACCTCACATGAGGTATTGTTTACTTTATGGATGGAAATATTGTGGTATTGTGTGTACCCACAGACGGATATTGTTTCAAGACTCAAGTTATTTCAACCCCCAACTGGAAGATATTGTTTCAACAGACAGCAGTGGGCAAAAAATTCTGTCCTGAGCCCGCATGGACATTTGTGGGTGTCTGGAGAGGAGTGTAACTGTTAAATATGTGTATTCGCAATGATGTCTCTCAACACGCATCCCCTTCATGGCATGTTGCGCAATGCAGAAATGTATTTGATTACATGTTTCCCAATGTGCAATGTGTCATGCTACCTGTCCATTGATGTTATCAGAACTCTTATAGTTTTCTGCAATTCCGCTTTATTTCACGTTGAAAGGAAAATTATAAATCTATGCACTGTTTGTGTGATCTAGATCAAGTTGCAATTACAATAAGCAGCCTCTCATCCACCGAATGCTTCTAGGTATTGCTCCTCACACAACACCATTTGATCATACAAATGATTCAGCCATAGTCATTCACACAGCACTCAGAAGTATGTACTAACAAATCACATCCAAATGACAGCATTGCACACTACCCTCTCAATCACTGCAAACACAGGTTATCCCCAGAGACAGCATTGATTGTGCGGCCTTGGACTCTATCTGCCCTTTCGTGGCCATTTCCACCTAAAGGATCTTGTTCAAAACTAACCCAATAAATTAAGCCATAATGTGCACCTGTGGTCCTGCCTCTGCCATAGTTTTCTCCATAGTTCTAATAAACAAATCCCAGCCATTACGGGAAGAGGCTGCCGGGCGGCCCCATGTCTTCCTCTCCAGGGCCTGAGCTGCAGCACATTTCCCACATACTGCTCAGACCTTTGAACTCTGATCCCCTGAAGGGGTATACTAAGGAAGCCCACCCAATGAGGGAGGGTAGTGGATGGGAGTTGGGGTCTCTGGAGGTACATTAAAAAGGGTTGTGGAACCCAATGTTGGAGGGAAGGAGATCATCAATCTAGCAGGAGGAGGTGGACTTTGTTTAACCAGCTCATTGGTTGCCTTGGGATTTCGTTAAGTGCTACAACAGTGACACATGACAGTACTCATAAGTGCTGACATGTGCCAGGGTCTCTGTCACTTTGTTAGAGGTCTAATTTATAATTAGTTATTTGCGAGTTTCTATATGTTGTTATATTGTATGAGAACAAAACCATAAATATTTAAATATAGCTTACTGATTGGAGGGTTTCAACGGGAAACAAAAAGGAAAAAAAAACTATGACAAATTTGAAGGTATTACATAGAATAGCAGATGTGCAAGCATTGATGCAGAACCAAACATGACAGGATAATATTGGTGAGTGGTGTGAATGCGGACATTTCCTCAAGTGACATGATGAAGAGGGTCTAAGAGGGAAGCAATCTTGGCCTTTATCACCTGCCGTATAACACTTTGTGGGCCATCTCCCAGCCTTGAAAGTGGAGAGTGCCCCCAGTAAAGCTGACAGATTCTGCCTTGCTCTCCTTGGCAGGAAACTGACAGTGTCCAATGCTGTTTTATGACGCCACCATTAAGAAGCCAGAAGTTGTCCCAAAGAGGTGTTCACTTTGCTTGAGACTGAACCTAGCACTTTGTTCACCTCATGCAAGTCCAGATGCCTAAAATTGCACAGCAACAGCTCTATATTTTGTGCTAATCTTTAGAAGCACCCACCGCCCCACCCCCAAGCCAGCCCCCCTCACTCAACGCCCCTAAACAAGTGCTGTTCCCATGAGAAGAAATAGACTGTGGTGCCTCAATGGTGGTTGATGGGAGACTAAGTATATACAACAAGAGGAAAACGCAGGCACAGGCAGACAACAGGATGTGGGAATGTGCCGGCAGGTAGCAGGGAGGCCCAGGAAACAGTGAAGACACGGATCACACAGGCTGGAACAATGAGGGCGGTGTGTAGGAGCAAAGAGCCCCAGGGAGATTGGGTTACCGCCACCACTTACCTATGCTCTGTAAAGCTTCAAGCAGTGCCAGACAGGAAGACATTGACGACTGAGATCAATGGGTGAAGTGGAAGGGGGCACACATGGAATTTGTGTGTGTCAGTATATGCGTGTGCACTATGGCCACTGTGTATGTCCTGGTTTTTAGAAGAAAGGCTTAATTGTTTCTTTCTATTACCAATTAAGCCACTTAAATTTTTTTATTATTATTATTTTTATTTGGAATCCCCAATTCTTTTATTTCCTTGACTCGTTGAAACAAATCACAGGGAGGGTTGTACAACTGGTCCCCTCCAATCCTAGTCTCTTTCAAGCCATCCATCTTTTTTACAGCCTGCAGGCTACACATGCAAGAGATGTTCCATTCCTATTGGAGAGTCCCTTTAATCACAGATGCATTAATATTAGTATGGTTAAAAAATGTATCATTGAACGAATATCTTTGCAGCTGCACTGAAAAGAAAGCGGAGATCTTTGCAGGGCTGGTAACAGTTCACTGCATTACTTGAAACGGTCCCCTTGCCTTGTGGTGCCTTTGACCTGATCTGTCTAATTTAAAGAGATCGTCAATCCCCTCTTTTGACCATTTAGTACAACCCTAAGCAAGCTTGAAAAAGCAATTCATTCGTTTGACTACAAAGCTTCCCATAAGCCACCCAATTTCAGCATATCAAGTTGACTGAAAAGACAGATTAGAGGAGCCAATTTGCTGAACCACAGCCGGTGTAACAGCTAATAGAATATTTTTCAAAATTAAAAACACGTTTTCACAATATAAAGTTTTCAATTATGATGCACTTTTCTCTATCAGTGGCCAACCCACGTCAAAAAATTCAGAAAATTGAAAAATGACAATGACCAATCAGTAATACAAGTACTTCTAAATGAGCTCTGTTAGAGCAAGAAAATACGATTCGGCTGTCCCGCCAGTTTCAAGTGAGGACATCAGCAGGAGTGACTGCTGGCATGAGGCCCATCTTTGAAACTGCAGGGCCATGAAGCCAAACACAAGTCCCTGCACATTGATCGCGCTCTGGCAAAAATCTACATTAATGATAAAGATCAAAATCATCAATATTACTTTTATCAATATATCGTTATTCATTTATTCCCCCACATACAAGTGCAGGATTGCACAGGGGTGTGCACAAGCACACTGAATCCCAGGGTTTTTGTAAATGAGGTCAGGTTACGCGTGAACAGGAAAAGTGAGAGGTTTGTTTTCACAATAGGCCTTCGACACTAGAGCAAAGGCCATTCCTGCTAGGATTGGGTGGGGAGACAGAGAGAACGAGAGAGGGAGAGAGAGAGATAGATAGAGAGAGAGAGAGAGAGAGAGAGAGAGAGAGAGAGAGAGAGAGAGAGAGAGAGAAAGAGAGAAAGAGAGTTTCACCTGGCAACAACACAGTTTTTGTGTATTGGGTATTAATTCCGTTCTTTCTTACCTATATATTAACAAATTTGTGTTTTTGCTGTTACAAAAAATGTCTTCCATTTCTATGGCAGCATGAATCTTTCTAATCTAACATAAATACGATGATCAGAGGTGAATGGGAATATTGTTTTCACTGCAACTCTGGTATAAAGCAATGGACACCAACTCTGCCCTTTTTATCTAGTGTACAAATGCCGTGTTCAGCCTCAGTGATGCTGATGCCCTGCACATGATGGAATGTACTCAAACAACATGCATCTATGTGGGTGAAAACACACCAGAACAGCAGCTAGTAACAAGTGTGGAAAACGTCTTTCAGAAATGAAAGAAGGGGGACCGCCTGGAGTCCTTTAAATATAAAACTTTTTTTTCAACACATGATAACATAAATATTGAGTTCTAGCTTGGAGGATTTGTGTTGTAGGGGAGCCAAATGTCATTCTATATATGTGACCTAGTAAAGAACTTTGTCCACAGGTGAATGAGTTGCTCCTTGCCCCCTGCTGTTCAGATGCTAGGGCTGCTCCTGGTAGGCAGTGGGACCCCTCCCCCAGCATGTATTGCTCCCACTACACCCCCAGCAGGGTGTGTGTGTTTGTGTGTGCCCCCCCCCAACTCCCCAAAACTGAACAAGTGTGCAGGTGTGATCTCCCTAACACCCTCTACTGAGAACACCAAACACCTCTTCCGCTCCCGGGTTCACACTCTTGCACCGATCCCCAACCCATAGAACCTGTTACAACACAGACCTGTGGCAGCCAAAGGGCAATCCTTGTGCAAATTTATTATATCACCATGCCTACCAAGGCAACAGAGCTTGAGTCTATATGCAAAGCAAATGTTGTTATCCTATGGGAATGATTTTACATTTTATCCATTTAAATAACTAAGCCAGGTTGACTACCTGTTTCACTCCAGGGATTTGAACTTCAAACCTTCTGGTTAAGTCTACCATTTCAGGCAACTTACTTCCCTGTTCTGTTCAATACTACTATTAACGTCAAAGTAGGTCAACACAGAGCCATGACTTTGAGGATTAGTGGACCTGGGAGTTAAGGCAGTCTGAGCATTGGAAACGAGGCACTGGAATGCAGCACGGTCAGAGTTCACGAGTAAAAGAGCTGGGACTGGCACTGGAGAGGCCCACAGATTGGTGACCGGGATCATGTAAAAGGTTCTGTTATCGGGGCCCAGGACAAACAAAACATGCAATCCCAATGAAAGCAAAGGTAGGCCAAGGATCGCCGTCATATGCAAGTAGGGAAAACCCAGAGGCGTCACTATTACCCTCAAATCATGAAGAGTCACACTGTGCAGCTTGCTGAAGTCAGAGGATTTAGGGTTTTTCTGGAAAAAGAGGCTCTTTCTTCTTCCAGATTCAGGACAATGAATGTCTCTGAAGTGTGAAGTGTGAAAGAACAAACTGATATGCTGATAAACTGAGCTCAGACTGCCCTGGGTTCCTGTTGTTTTGTCTTTCTGCTTGTTTTTTTCTTTTCTTTTCCTGCACAGTGGGGTCTCTCAGAAATTGCTTTTAATAACAAAACTGACTACACAACCAGCTGCTCGAGCACGAAAGACGCCATCAGTACCCCACACGTGACGAAGAGCCCCACTTGCTGGCCTGTCAGCGCCAACCCCGTCTCCCCAGATGATACAGCCCCAGCCTACAGCAGCAGGCACTCCTTAGGCCTGAGCCATAGAGCAAGAACTGTCATTATCCCGGGTTTATCGTCCAACAAGCTCTAACCATTGCTTGCTTTTTTATCTATAGCAGTAACCCTACTCAACTTAGCCTGAATTTTTCACTTTTTGCTGTATTAAAGTTCTCATAAATGACAGAGATGGCACGTTCAACCTGCTAAATTCAAGGCCTACTTCTCCCTCCAGTGAGAACTGAGAGCTCCTCATAGTGAGGCAATTTCATTTGCAAGTAACTTGAGTCAAACACCAGTTTCCCAGTCAGGATTTGGACCCACAGCCATTTCTTTGCAGAAAATACAATTTAAAAAAATTAAAAAAACAAAAAACTCTTAGAACTGCCAATATTGGGTTGATATGGTCTGGTTGTGTGTGTGTATATATATATATGTATATATATGTATATATATAAACTAAGATTATGTACATACAAGTGAAGGAAATAGAAAAAGTTACATTCAAAATTATTTAATAAGACTTTTAAGATCACTTGCCATGGTGATCTCTGCCTTGGAAACATAGCTGTTGGCCTCGGAAACTCATTTTTTGAAGCTCCCGGCAAACAGCTCTTGTGCTGACGCTGCTTCCAGAATCAGTTTGTAATTCTGTAGTGAGTTTTACAACTGAGGACAGGCAATTTTTAGGTGTTACAAGCTTTAGCACTCGCAGGTCCCATTCTGTGAGTTTGTGTGGCCTAACACTTCGCGGCTGAGCTGTTGTTGCTCCTCGATGTTTCCACTTCACAATAACAGCACTTACAGTTGTCCGGGGCAGCTCTAACAGGACTGAAATTTGAAAAACGTACTTGTTTGAGAGGTAGCATCCTATGACTGTAACGGCCGTTCTACTGCCAATGTTTGCCTATGGAGATTGAATGGCTGTGTGCTCGATTTTAAACACCTGTCAGCAACGGGTGTGGCTGAAAGAGCTGTACCCACTAATTTGAAGGGGTGTCAATCTCTCTGCAGCCTTCAGTTTCAGGTCCATATTTTTAATTAAAGAAAACACTGTTTGCCCAAAAGTATATATTTTGTTATATCTGAATTTAAGCATTTTTTTTTTTTTTACTTTTAAAAAACTTTATTTTTCATTAATTTTTTCAACAAATTGAAAATGGCAATGAGGATTTTTTGCAGTATAACATTGTAAGCCTACTCTCACTATCTCCAAAACGAACATGCAGTGTTAGCAAATTCTACAGAAAATGACTTTGAGGTAGAACTAATACACATTTTACATTAACGTTTCTTTGCAGATGCAATTTTACAATTTCTACATTCATTTATACAGCTGGATATTTTACTGAAGAAATAAGAACCTTGCTCAAACAGCAGGTGTGGGACTTAAACCAGCAACCTTACAGTTACAAGCCTGTCAACTTAACCACTAAACCAGCTCTCCCTGTTATGTAATCCAAGAACATCATAATCAATTGTTCCACATAATATTAACTGTGAGTCCATGACATTCTAATGAATTTGGAGAACCTATGTTGTAGGAACGAATTTTCAGGGGGATGTATTGTCCTGAGGGCGAATTACCTTTGGTGCCAGTTGTCACTGAGATGAATTGTAGTGAAGGTGAATTATCATAGGGACCGATTATTCCATGATCAATTGTCATGGGGGCAAATTGTCTCGGTGGCAAATTAAATGGGGACAAATTGACACACACCAATAATGGGTTTGTGCTTTAACAATCACACAAAACACTAATTGTATTTTTTTTATATTAAAATACCTCTGTGTTGGATGTGGCAAAAAAAAAAAATTTTCCCCTGAAACATAAGTACTTTTTATTTTTTCAGGTTTTTGCACTTGGTGTGTTGTTCAATTAAAGTGTACCTACAAAAACTGCAGGTTGAAGTCTTGGTGTAAGTCTAGGGCCTTGATAATACTATCAAGGTAATGGCTGATTACTACTTCCAACATCTTTTAGAACTTTTGTATTTTGAACTTTCAGCTGAGTCATAGCTAAATTAAACAGACTGCCATTACGATAACATCAACAACGATGAAAAAGAACCACAGCTATAGATATGGGAAGAATTGCAAAATATAGGTGATTTCCTGGTATATATACATTGCAATTTGAATGGGTAAAGTGCAAGTTGATATGAAGTCATGGTGTGATAAGTACAAATAGTTAAATCAGCTGATGCTGACATGGCCACCGTCGACCATTAAAGGCTCGGCTATTTAAGGGGGCTCTCTGATGGTGTCGCCAGCTGGTATATCCAGTTACTGGGTAAACAGGCTGTCTCTGACATGCATCTACAATGACTGTGGTAGAACAGGGTGCTGCAAACGAGACAGATTCGGCATGTGGATAGGATAATTAAAGAACCCCAAATCTATCATTCCAGGAGCTCCTGTACAGCCCAGACAGTGTAGCAGTGATGTTAAAAACAGTTCTTGGAAAGAAAAGCAGCCGGTACAGGTTCCTCTCTGTTCATTTGAATTGAGCTCCAGCTTAGATTCAAGTTTCACACCACTATTAGCCACGCAGACAGGCATAATCGGTGAAGTTTAGACGAAGCATCTAAGTATAACAGGCTGCAGAGGCCAAGTTGGGTTGAAACTCAAGACAAGACTAATAGACAGTCTGGGACAGCTGGTTATTTTAGCACTGTGAAAAGGTGTCTGTCTTTGTGACTAGTAGAAACATTACATTTTCAGTGTGAGTTGAGGCATGCATTTTAACATTCTGGTGTCTGTTTAATGCGAGGACTGCACCTCAGAACCATAGAGCACATCGCAAACCTGCTAGTAAATACCAAAATGGTTTAGAAATTCTTTTTAAGGTATTGTATTAATGCATAAGCTTGCATTAATGGGAATTATATAAGTCGCTCACTGCTACGCACACGCTGCTGAAAGTGTTCAAACTAAGACACACACAAGCACACAGTTCCCTTTCTGAGCACCTCTCACTTCAAAAGCTTTGGTTGACCAGGGCTGCTCATACTGGGAGGTCTACCTCTAATGAGGGCAATTACAAAATCAGAAGAGGGGGCCACTCTCTCGCTCTCTGTCACTTCTATCACTCTTTGCCTCCTCCTTTTTCCATTAGTTACACTAATCCTCTTTCTCTCGCACCCTTCCTTCTTTGCTTTCAACCCTTCCCCCTTTTTCACTGTTTCTCGTAACACAACACAAAATTCCATATTTTCATCCAAGATCCCACTCTTCCGCTCTATGCTTTCCTGTCCTATGTAGTTCTGTCTCTATCACACACTTTTTCTCTACCCTCTCCAGTTCTGTCTCTGTCACACACTATTTCTCTGCCCTCTCCAGTTCTGTCTGTCACACACTATTTCTCTGCCCTCTCCAGTTCTGTCTCTGTCACACACTATTTCTCTGCCCTCTCCAGTTCTGTCTCTGTCACACACTATTTCTCTGCCCTCTCCAGTTCTGT
>JAOYSI010063834.1:0-11075 GCA_025775065.1 Hiodon alosoides | reverse complement strand
CTATGTCACACACTTTTTCTCTGCCCTCTCCAGTTCTGTCTCTGTCACACACTCTGTCACACACTTCTCTGCCTTCTGCATTTCTGTTTGTTTCTACAAAGTTCTTCTCTGTCCTCTGCATTTCTGTCTCTTTTTTTCTCTGTCCTATCTTTCTCCATTCACTTCAAAAGACCAAAGCTGGTACGACAACATTGTGGTTTGTTGCTAAAGGGTATATATTGCATACAAATGGAACAATTGAAGGATCTCTCATTTTATTCTAAATGATTTTTTTTTAAAGTCTACCTCTCCCCTCCAGCTCTTTCTATTCCTCCATCGGCTCCCTCTCTGACCTTCAAGGCTGTCAGTGCTGAGAGAGCCCTTTAGAAAAAACGGGCAGAGGGGATTATCCTTTTAAAAGTATCAGCCCCAAGAATGGCTTGCTGAGGGACAATATATTATACTATACTGTGGCACAAAACACTGTGCCCAGTAAGATATACTCTTAGTCAAACCCTTGATCATGGTTCTGCTCAATGTTTGATAAAAAAACCAGAACCAATAAGACTCTCAACAATCAAAAATCCTATTGACAATTGCTTTCCTGCAAGGCTTCATTCCCTGTGTAGTTTTCCTAACTGAAAAAGAAAAACAGCTCTTGACAAAGAAAAAAAACAGAAATCTAAACATTAAAGTAGTTTTTTTTTTTTGTTAAAAGATTAGTCTGTATTTCAATGGGCTTTAACTTTAAAAGCCTAATTCAAAAATAACTGAAACGGGTAATAGACAGCACAGAGACGTAATTAATGTTTGGCAGGGCAGCTTGACAAAGAGAATCTGTTCCTACGCACTTTACTGGAAATGACTGGATATATTCAGACGTTTTTCTGGAGCGGGATCCAGATAAATGTAATGAGGAGGGGCTGGAGTGTGTGAATGAACATATGCAGAGAATAGGGGAGAGTGAGGTAATGGAACTTTTTCCAAGGACGTGGCTGATCTGAACTTTGGTTAACTTTTAAACTGTTCATTCATCTTGCTAGGGGTATCAGGCTGATACGTTAGAAAATAAGCAGCAAACATAACACTCCTAAATCTGAAATCAGCCAAGAGGGTCATTTATTTGATCATTGTAAAAATGTCTGATCAATGCAAAAAAGTACTTTTTTTTCTTTCTCCTGATTGGATTAAAAAAAAAACAAAAAAAAAAACTGGTGAGCCAGAAACAACCCAATATTTCAACAGCAGAGCAATTAAAAATAAAAAGTGCATGTAAATGTGTGTGGAGCCTAAACACAGTGTGAAAGAAGCTCAAGATTCCTTTCCTTGAGTCCCCTCAGCAGAGAGAGCTAATATTTAAACTGCCTGCATGCAGACTGAGCACGGCCTGAGGGCTGCCACCACAAACACAAACACACTACAGAAAGACAAACAATCAGGACTGGACGGATCCGTGGAACAATTTGGAGGGTTAACTTCAGACCCCTTTCCTCCTGACGGCCAGAGATGTTGGGTCTGGATAGTGTCTGGGGTCTAGGACTGCCCACGGGGGCACATGATAGGGCACATCCTGATCTGAGGGGGAGAGGCCGATGCTCAACTCTGTCCATTTATTCGCCAGGGAGCCGGGAGTCAAAGGTCAATGCTGCACTCTCTGGTTTCAAAGGCGTTGGAGGGAGAGTGAGCACTGGTTGGCCCCCAATTAGGGACTTTCATGGCTGCTTTGTTTCTTTGAGTCAAAATCAGACCAGCAGCTTCTGTAATTAGGATGAAGTGGAAGCCATTACTTAGTTCTATTAAACAATAATAATCACTAGCACTGTGGCAGCATGGTTCTCCTTTCTTTACAAAAATAATTTAAAGAAATGCCGTCCAGATTTCTTTAAAGCGGCAGTTGTACCAAACATTATGGTATACATTATCAACACATAGAATGTGAATGCCAAGGCACAGGTCAGTGATGGATCAAACAACCACCAACTACCCCTCTGCAGCTGACCTTGGGTCTCGGAACTATAATAACCCCATCAGGTCGGCCCCACTGCCAGCTCCCCCTGAGATGTGTTCAATTCAAACAAGATGCCCTCCTCTCAGGTCACACTGCGAGGCTTGGGGAAGTGTAGCGAGCCGACAGAGGAGAAGGAGGGGTGTCGGAGAAGTTAGCTCAGGGGAAGAAACCAGGGCAAGACGTGAGGCTGGGGGGAGATCATGAGGACTCCATCTTATTGTTGGAGTTAAGCAGCGTACGCCATGTGAACAAGGCCTTAGCTAAGACTGCAGCTGAAAAGGAGGCTGCAACTGAGAGAGAGAATGGCACAGTCACATTGAGGACTAAAAGTGTGAAAGCATTTTTAAAATGATAAACGGCTAACAAGCCCCATGGTTCTAAAAGAAGTCCAGCGGGGTTATTAGCGTAATCACAGTCAGTACCTTCCTCGATATAGTGTACAAAAAAACATCATGCTGAGAGGTTCACACTCAGAGAGAACACCTCCATCTGGCTGTGGATCCAGCGTTTGCAAAACAACATAAAGCCAAAATCGTGACAAACTAATTCAGGGACACAACTGAGGGACACTGCAAACACAGGGAACAATGAACCTGGTGCGACTGATAAGACCACCCCAGTGTGTCGCCCCTGTCAGCCAATCAGAACTGGAGTTGACATCAGAGCCACAAATGGAGCAGGAAATATAGGATTAATAAGACAGCCCCTTTAGAAAACTAATTGAGTCAAACTTCAGAGCCTCCTCACACAACCTCCATTTTGCCAGCAGCGTCTCTTCCTAGAGAAAAAGAGTAGTTTCACGATCAGGTGAAATTTTGGCACCGATGACAATAGCTAATTATAATCAGAAATTATTTATTTTTAAAACATTCAAGCAGCTGCATGCATAAAACAATCAACACCTGTGATAGTAATGCAGACAATTTATTCTCATGTGTGGCACACCCAGTGTTGATAATAAATTTATTTCAAACTACAAAATCACACAACATATGGAACAGCAGTCATTGAGAAAACAGACTCCAGTAACAGAACAATCATAAACTGTAATATTCAATGGAGAAAAGTGGAAGCTCTCCAGTCATTGTCAATGCCAGTCCTGATTAATCACCCCCACATTTAGGCATCACTCGTTCTTTGTTCTATGTTGGAGCCTGATTTTGTGGAACAAATTCAGCCCAGAAGATCAGCAACCTGTGCCAAGGGCTTCCATTTACAGAGTAGATTCCCTCCAACTGGAATCACAGCGGTACTCATCTTGCACACAACCAGGCACAAACTTTCATCCTGGGGGAGGGAAGGGCAAGGTTCAGCGACTGCAGGACAGCTGTTTCTGAGGCAGTGATGGCTTTACAGCTCACTGCCGGGAGATTGTTCAAAGCTGGCCGGGTCCCGGGGCAAAGGGAAAGCGAGAGGGGAGCTATCTACAGGCTTTAATGAGACGTAGGGGCAACTTATTAAAGGTCATTAAACAGTCACCTTGCCTTCATCCCCGATTTCTCACCATCACGGCCACGGTGGGCAGTTTAATCTGCTTAATGGGACTTTTCAGGACAGACTCAGAAAAGGGAATGTCCAAATGTCCAAATGTTCTTGTACAGCACACATTACTGTCAACGCCTCTCTCTATTCATCAGTAGCCAGCAGCAGACACCGAATTAAAAATAAAAATATATACTTCTTTCACTATATGTGCTTTAAATCAGGACCCAAAAAACAGAAAAATACCCCTCTGTTCTCAATCCTGCGTAATTCATCTCATATGAACCACACCGCTTTCACCACAGTACAAGAGTCACACTTCTATAAAATAAACTTTAAAAAGCGTATCCAGGCTTGGGAAACTGCTATCAAAACTTCCATTGTCTACATGCATCAAAAACATTGCAATGACCTGAAATCCATTAAAAGTGATTAAAAGTCAGGCGAGAAATACTTTCATAAGCAGAAAAAATTACTACTTAAACTTTCTGTTTGATAAAAGTATAACTCTATAACTACGCTGTGGTAATGATTAATAGACCTGTTCAAACATACAAATCCATTCAGTTGTGACCACAGTCAGTTTAAAAAAACTTATGGCTGATATCATGTTAACATCTCTTCCATATATACCACGTGACCTTTCCTAGCCCTATGATGTTCTTATTTCAATACACTGTGAAAGGCAGACCGGTTTAACTGGAAGACGTGGGCCGAGCTTGTGTTCAATGTCTACATACTAAATACTCTGGTAGACAAACAGGATTGTGCTTTCCCAATGACTTGGTACTTTCCGCTGGTCTGAGAAAGTCTAGAGCTGTTGCAAGAACAGAAAACTCTTTACCGTGAGGGTAGGCATTAAGGCATTTGTAGACAGCAGCTTGGTCTAGGCAGGACATGTCATTATCTTGAGTGGAGGTGGACTATGATCCAGTGGGGGCCCCCTGAATAGGAGTCTTTGATTGAGACATAACAAGGTGTCAAATCACCAGTGGTGTGTGAGGCATACCTCAGAAAAGTATAATAATCATAATTCTTCCTTTGGGCATGTTGTCACTACTGTCTCGACACTCTCAAGACTGCATGCACGAAAGCCTATGCTCAGTCTCAGGTGATTCACAGAGAAATCGCAGAAAGGAAGCGTGCATCTAGTAGCTTAGCTTGTTGTTAAATACAACGGCATTCCAATAAACCCTCGATTACCCCACAGTCTTCTTTTAAAAAAAATAACCTTGTCATATCATGCTTATGCTGGACATTCCTACCTATAAATCCCAGAATTACATGGGAATAGGGCAGTTTTCAATTCAAAATAAATGCATGATGTTTTAACAGCGGCAGGAAAAGTATGCTATATTAAGAGCAACATAGGGTACCCTGTGTTCTGAGCAATGAGTCACTTTTACATAATGAGACTGACGCTCCTCTTTTACTTTTAACAAAAACACTGGATGCACTGGATTATACAAATTTCACATTTATTCAGAGTTCCACCCAAATTAACATTTTCATTTGCTCATTCAGAGATAATCATATAGATTTACAAGGCAGTGACCAACACATTCCAGGTGTAGAGGAAGACCTTTATATGCAATTATTTGTTGAACAAACCTACAAAAATTACCCTGATAAAAATTTGTATGTATGTTTATTTGATCAGTGGTTGCAGAGCTCATTGTTGCATCAATTGATAAACAAAGACCAAGTGGACTGGCTTCTTAAAAATGAGAAGCAATACAGTTGTGTAGTTTAATTTTACCATACCAATGTTCTCTTTCACAGAACATTACCATCAGAAAGAAAAAAAAATCCATAATCTAAGTGTTGTGATGGGACAGGTAAAACAGAATAACCTTTGGTATTCAGGAGACAACAGTGACACACTAGGAACATTTAAGTGAACACAAAATGACGTCAAGACATGAAGGCTGGAGACCATTGTCTGACATGAGCAGCCCGCATACTTTAACGTTTAAAAAGTGCCTAAATACTGTGGCTACCTCAACGGCTGCCTGGACGTACTCCTCAAGCCGGTGCTCCAGATCGCGCTCCAAAAACGATGTCTGTGTTTCAGATTAAAAGAACTTACTCACAACAAGAACGTCATGTGGTTATTCTGCTCAGCAATGTAATACCCCCAGTCTAGTTGGATCTGGAAATATAATCAGTGCGTGATTTTATGGAGTTGCAACTTTAACAGAGCTGGGAAAGCCCCGTTGGATGGTTAAGGTGACCATGAGTCACCCCTGGGTTAAAGCAATCGTGCGTTCGTCATTCTCGTCATTCTCTGTTGGCGACAGCTGAGATTACAGACCCTACAGAGGTCTGCGAGGTCGAGCCACGTCAGATGCGCATTTGCACACCACCATTCCAGGTGCACAGCTGAAAAAACCACATAACATAGCTTTTTCAATCAATCCTGACTCCTGATCCTCGTCTGAAAATAGGGTCATTACACAACAGCAGTGCTCTTCATAAAACCCAACACCCCAGCTACTCGTCAGCTTGACATCAAATAGCAACACATCCTTATCACTGATATAATAAAAAAGAAAGAGAGAAAAGCATCCACAGGACTCTTGGAATTTAATTTTAATCTTGGAATTTTCTTTCAAGATTAAAAAATTAAAATTGAATGGGAAAATGAAAAAGAGAAATAAATAGAGTACACAGTACATGATCCAAAATTCAGAAAAAAGTGAGGAAGGCCAGCATGCCCACATGTGGGAATACATTAAATACAGACATCTTACAACCACTCTCCATCCCCACCCAACAATACGTCTTCACAGAGAGGATATAGCTGCGTCATTTGCAGATGACATATTCATTTTATAGCAATCTAGTCCTGAGGACCCACTGTGTATGGTCATTTTTTTGTCCCAACTTACTTCGTCAATAAGAAGATGTATGGATTTGTTTACAGAAAATTGGTCTCTGTATTACCTGCTATGTGCTTTGTGACAAAAAAAAACGCTTTTAAGGGTATGTTTAATGTAGTAAAAAGATTAATAAAAATAGTTTATTTATATATTAACTTTATCAGTGAAATTACCTACTACTTATTATTTATATCAACTGAAGGGGAACAACAAAAGGAATTTAAGAAATGTAAGAATTTTTTCACTGACACTCAAATTTCAAACAACAATTATGTTCCATACATTTGCAACAGGTAAAAGTTGTCAAATCCAGACCCCTTATTCAATTAACAGCTCAATGGATTCTGAACAGAAGAGTTTGATCAAAATGTACAACTCACAGTTGGTCCCCAGAGACAAGGATTTGGAAAATTCTGCTATAGAAAGCAGTATATCATTCTGAAACTTCAGAGTTCAAATATAAGCTGAAGCAAACAATGAGGTTTATTCCAGACAACTCAATTACTCTCTAACTGTCATTGACATCAAATAATTGGTCAGACACCAGGGCATCCTTTCATCTGAAGTCCTGCTGCTATGCAGACCCACAGGCGAGTAGCTGTCCTTCCCCAATCCACCTTTCAGGGTGCAACGGAATCAGATCCATTGTAGTCATTGAGCCGCGAATGAGGCCTTCCACGTCACCAGTCCTTGTTTCAGTGTAAGAGTCCTCCTCGGGGTAGGAGAGTGTCAACGTAAGCAAACATACTTCTTCCACCAGGATTTGGATAGTGTCTTCATCTTGTCGGCTGTGCTGCGCACCTTACGTTCCCGGCGTGCACGCCTTTCGCCGTGGCACAGGCCTACAGCGATGGCGGCATCAAACACCTCTTTCAGATTCTTCTGTGTGAGTGCTGAGCACTCCACATAAGCCACAGCCCCTACCTTGTCGGCCAGGGCGCGGGCGTCCGCCTCCGGGACAGGCTGTTCTCGTCGGCGGGCCAGCTCAATCAGCACCTTGACATCCTGTCTCAGGTCACACTGAGTGCCCACCAGCAGCACGGGCGCCAGCGGGCAGCGGCGGTGAATCTCGGGCACCCACTTCTCCCACACATTCTGGAAGGAGGCAGGGCTGACCACACTGAAGCAGAGTAGCAGGGCATCCGTGCGGGGGTAGCAAAAGTGCCGCAACTTGTCAAATTCGTCCTGGAGTGGGAAACAGGGATCAGAGTGTTGGTGAAAGAAAGAATCTCCAAATATTAGTTTTGCAATGGTGAAAGCACAAGCACAATTATTATTCAAACATAGATATAACATGTAGTTGCCAATGATCAGGCAGGCAACAACTTTAGAATGTATCAACAATTCCAGGAAAAAATCCAAATCGGCTTTATTTTCACAGCAACCCAACACCCCTCCCTTACACATTTTTTTACTCAAGCCACCATAGCTTTGGGAGCAGGACCTCAAAAAAACCTTGAAACCACAGATGAACAGGACCATGTCAGGATCTTGAAGCGACAAGCCTGTGAAAACCTGTTACTCAACCCCCACCTCACCCCATTCCTTCTTGGGCTGCCCAGTTCCACCTGCAATTGGACCCAATCTTTCTGACCATTCAGAACCAATCACTGTGGGTACTTCAACAGAGGAGTTTAAGTTTACAGGCACAACGGTTCTTATCCTTTAACCTCTCTTCCTCTGGGTCCAAAGCGCGCCACTGCTCCCTCAGGAACATCATTAAAAGTGATCTTGGGCCATTTCTGAGCAAGCCCTCTTATCCGGCAGTGTTTGCACTAAGACTGGGCAGGACACTTAGGCAGTATACCAGCAGGGTGGAGCAGAGCAGCTGTCACCCTGCGGGAGATAAAGAGGCTCTCAAGTTTGAGAGCAATGTTCCTGCACGTATTGACTGCACTCAACAGGTGAGCAAATCTCTGCAGGACGAAACAACTTGGCTGCTGCCAGTCTCGCACATTATCCATAAGCATTCAGACTTCAGAATCAGAATTGCGTCAAGCATTTCCAAAGTTTTGCAAAAGACAGCATTGCAAAATAGTTGCCTTCTTAAATGAACCACAACAATATCAACAAAGAAAAAAAAGTGTTAGAATTTATGCTTGGGGGCATAATTTGTGGTTTTATGTTGTCAAAGCCTGCCCAGCACAGTGAGAGAACTAAACGTTCCCTATTCATCTTGTTCTGTTACCCTTTGCAATTGCCACATAATGTAGCATTATGCCAACCCATTTTGATAATGGGATCTAATTCTTGCTTCTCTTTCTGAAGGTTCCTTTTTTTAACCCTTAACAAAAATTCAGGTAAATGGATTCCTTGTTTCTGCGCTGAAACCGGCCCAGGAGGGCAACCGGGGTCAGTTGTATATTGGTGTCAGCAGCAACACATGGAGTGATTGCTCCAAGAGTGCAATGTCAAGAGAGGCACTGAAAGGCATCCCTCGAGAGGCATGTGTCCCACGAGCACACCCCAACAACCCCCAAATCTCTGATACAGGGTGCCAGCCTATGTCTGTGTTGTATTGACGCCTGGTCCTCACCTGTCCGGCAGTGTCACAGAGCTGCAGCCTCACTGGGTTTCCGTCCACCTGCACAACCGCTGCAGAGAGAGAGAGAGAGAGAGAGAGAGAAAGAGAGAGAGAGAGAGAGATGGACAATCAACATCATTCCTAATTCTCTTGGTGGGGGGCACTGGTTAAATTGATGCGGGTTTGATTCCTAGTCAGGGGTTGGGTGTACCAACACATGTACGTTACTTAAATTATTTTTTGATAGTGATTAAAAATTTTTGCAGCGTATTTCCTCATTAAGGCAGAAAACTTTTATGCACAGAGTCTAGGCTTTCCAGAAATGTTTGCATTGAATAGCAATCTGGAAGCAGTGAAACTGCTTTTGTTTTGTTTTTCTTCAAAACCTTGATCTTACGATCTTCTTGATCCGCCCCTCTCCAACGCCACCTGTGCATAACATAATTGCATAACAACTCCGACAGAAGTCCGTTTTTACAAACTCACACTTCTTCCAGGAGCTGAAGTATGACATCACATGCTGCTCGGAAGGCACAATCCACCGCGAAATTGATATTTTGTAACGGGTTCATAATATAAATATTATATCTTTCGAGAGATTTTGCAACAGATGTACCATATACTTTCTGTAAACGATTTTTATTTGAATGTTAGGAGTTCCGAGTACTGAATCCTCTGTAGTTTATTTTTAAATAAATTTACCGAAAGTTTGGACGAACCGACTTAACGAAAAATAAATAACGGTGAACTTAATTAGCCGTATTAAAAAAACGTGCAAGTGTTCAAAACGTGTCAGGTGAAACAACGCTGCCATTTCAGCGACAAAAATTCAGGAAGGGAATGGTTGAATGATTGTGTGAGGAACCATACCATACTTTTTCACCCCGTCTTTTCTTTGATCTTTTTTGGATGACATTTTGAAAAATGGACAATAGTTGAATGGAAAATACAGATGGGGTGTTTGGCTGACGTGTATAGTATTGTAAGAAAAATACAGATGGGGTGTTTGGCTGACGTGTTTAGTATTGTATGGAAAATCAGATAACGACCTACTTGGGGCGTTAGGGTTTTCTTGCCCGATCTTAAAAATGCAGCTGTGAGAGAAGGCGTGTGGCGCGTGGCCACTTGGTGATGGTGGCAGGGTGAAACTGCGGTTTTTCGGAATATCCAACAATGTGCTTATTCATCCAGCAGACTATTTATATAAATAATTAATATTGTCATTGTGGTTTCCCAGCTAGGTCTAAAGAATATCACCCATGTGTATACACATACAGCTGTGCATGTTAAGTAAAATACAAGATTACATTTTACCATGTCAGGAATTTAATTCAATACTCAAACACAGTTATTACAGATATCATTATTACTTTTACGAAAACGCTGCAACCACTATTGCATCTAATGTTTGGCTTGGCCGGCGTCCGCTCATCGTTATGAATCCACATTGAGAGTCTAAATGAGTAACTAAATTGAGACAAAACACTTAGGACAATATGTACTAGAACAACCTGTCTGCATGCGGGTTTCTAAATCTGCAATAGGAACACAGAAAGAGTGACCAAAACAGTAGAGATGTGATTCTAATCGGTAGTGTAAAATAGTTGAAACAATTGCCATAATTACATACACACATAGTTAAGATAGAAGTTTAGCATTTTAAAGGGGCTTACCTGAAAAGTCGTCGAAAGCCGTTGGCACGTATTTTGTCGGGTATCCGTTGGTTGTATAGCTGACAACTAGGCTGGTTTTCCCCACCGCTCCGTCGCCCAGAAGCAGACACTTCAGCACCCGCTCCTGAGCTTCTCCGGGACGGGCTACTTTGGTTTTATGAGGTGGAACCGGAGGAGCCATTGGTTTGTTGTAATCCACTAGACTTTGATATGGCATTATTTAGGGACGAATTTGAATCTTTTTCCTCACCCTAAGAGGAATGGGCAACTTAAGTATCATCCAAATATTTAGAATCAGAGTTGCTCCGTGACAATTTACAGAACTCCCTTATTTGTGTTCCGTTTGCTATGATGAAAAACATAAGAATTCAACAACCCTTCTCCTCAGAAACACTCAAGCACGACAACTGCTACTCCACCAAGATCTCGAATAGGGCAGTCAGAGGTTTAGGTTTTAAACCCTGACTTGATTTGCCTATCTCCTCCCCTTTTCATTTTAGTTTGAAACTAAGCGCCCACCAAAGAAT
>JAOYSI010063823.1:0-23385 GCA_025775065.1 Hiodon alosoides | reverse complement strand
TATATATATGTGTGTGTGTGTGTTGTGTGTGTGTGTGTGTGTGTGTGTGTGTGTGTGAGTTGCAGTAGTTAGTAGTTTCTAAATGTTTTTGTCTATAGGTTTAATTCTGTTTTATTTTATTGTATTACAAGATATACAGTTTACGGCAAAGAAATACTACCTGCAATAGAGGTAGAAAGGATTGGGATCCTGGGATTAAAACAAAAGAAATACAGAGCGAAATAACACGGATCCAAAGAAAGTCCTTTTAACTCTTCAAAACAGGCGTCTGGGTGGAGACAGGGGAGTGGACTATTATCTTCCACTGAGTGATCCGAGCCTCTAGGGTAGTAGTCCTAAAGCTATCGCAGATTGAACATAAAGTTGAGAAAAACAAAAGGCTGAATAAAATGCATGCAAATAAAACTGGTAACACAGAATTATATTTTAATCGTACTCCTACTCAAGGAGACTTATGGAGTGGTTTCTCATACTGTATCTAATATCTGTATGTTATCTTCGTGATCTTTGTTTTCTAATATGACTTTGCTGTTATGTTAAACTATTATGTTGTATAAGTTTTAAAGGCCAAATGCTCCATTACAACCAACCTGTCCAAACAAAATGTCAGTATAATGAATGTAAAAACTGGACTAATAAGAAAGTGTGTATGAAAGTTGGGACCACTTTAAATGAGCTAAAATTCAATTTTTAATAAAGCAATAACACACTTATTAGTGTATGCATTTGTGTCATAGCAATGCCAATAATCACAAGAACACAAACCATCATGTTTTATTGATTTTATAAAACTGATTCATAAGTTATTTAACCAAACGTATTGAAACATTCCAAAATGTAAGCTGTAACTGTAGCACACGAGGGAATGATCTGTCTGTGAATGGCCAGAGAACGATGCATTTTAATGGACATAATTTAAAGAAACTTAAAGCTTCTGATAAACAACAAAAGAAACAATTAAACAAAAACCTCCCTCTCAGGGCAAACTAACTTAAACCATTACCAAACAGTAACCATAAACAACCGGTGTGTCCACACTCAGGTGCACAACAAGGTCTAATTTTTAGAGGGCGTGGCCCTCCCTCTCAGTGACGTCTTCTGTCAATTGTCTCCCAGCTTGAGGGCGTGGCTGCCAGCTGCTCGCCACAGTAACAAACAGCTAATTATTATTGTATTAATTAAGGGATTAAGAAACCATGTTTTCTCAAAACAGCATGGTTGGAACGCAAATTAATAGAAATAGAAATTTGGAACCAAAACCATCCGTTTTATGAAACATTACTATTTACATTATCCCGGAATGGGTTCAGTATATCCCCTCAAATTAAAATGATATACGGCTGCACAAACTTGGTCTAGGCAAACAGACAGGGGAGAGTGACACACACAGGCGCAAGTGCAGGCACACACTGAAATGAGTGAGCTGCAATGGGGATAGCAGGGATATATTTCACATACCGTGGTTTTCTGGGTTATCTTCATGAAATAAAAATATACCATTACAAATAGTGAGTATTTAATAAAATAAAAAACCCTTTGACGTGTAAGTTCTAAATTTCAGCAAATGGCCCCCCAGCGGGAGTTATTTTTGTGCGTGAGGTCAGAGATGGTTCAGATATTCTCAAATCTTGTTTGTGACGTAACAAAACAATTATTATTTTTTTTATTTCAAACTTTCACGTTTTTTCAAATAAAGGACATATCAGATATAAAATATTTTTTATAAAACATATATCAATTTAATCAATAGGGCTATTGAAAAGCAGGGTCTACTAAACAACTGCATAAAAAAGGTAACAAGATCAATAGACATTTTTGCTAAATGAAACCATTTATGTTTTGTTTTTGCAACTTTTTTTCCCTCTAAATTCCTTTAATCACAGAAAAACCTAGCCATTAATAATTAAGAAATATCCTGCTGGGTGTTTTATCAGTAGTAAGTGGTATAAATGAAATTTTTTCCCTGCTGAAAAAACAATCAGAAAACAGTAAATGATTCCATAGCTAATTTCTTTGGAATAGAAGCTAAATGACAGCTTTCTAAAATATTTGGATTATATTCTTAGGTTTCTCAATACTGATTTACCTAATGCTTACCAAATGGGTTTCTCAGTGTGTGTGGCTTTTTAAGACTAGATCACGCTCTGTAGTGTCAGAGTATCCCTCATCATTCCCAGAAAATATAATGGTTAGTATTTTGCGGAGTCCATATACACGGATAATTGTTAAACTCTTGACAAAACAGTCTGATGTTTTCACACGCTGACCCCTGTGTGCAAGATGGACCGGGTTCATGTTTACCAAAGTGCTTATGCACTACTACCTTGGACAAGTAGCTCAAGTGTTTATTTAGACTGCAGCATATGGAGACGGTTTCCTCTGACCTAATGTAGTGCCTTGGGCCTGGAGAATAATGAATATTAAATAAACTTGACAGAAACCATGTAGTTTGTCACTAATGTACAATATGTACTCTGAATTAATATGTTTCAAATCTATCCCTTTAGAAGTGTAAAATATTACCACTATTGAATAATGATGCACAATGATGGATTTCACGTTGTGTTGCCTCAAAGCTTGCAATCGTTAAACTTTTACACTGACATCAATGTGCCCGATCTACACAAAGCAGCCAATACTTTCAAGGCAAAATATACTTTGTTCAATGGGCCATGTAAAGGTGTTTATGGGCTTCTTTGCATGCATTCAATTAGCTGTTTTGTTTTTCTTAACTTTATGTTCAATCCGTGATGACTTTACTGCTGCTTCGAATTTGACCATGAAATTAGAGGCTCGCAACTTCTGCGGGTGAAAATAGTCAGGGAAACTTTTCACAAACTCTATTACGGCAAATGACTTTGATTTGGTCCTAAATGATAAGCGATATATCTGGTATAATCATTCTGCAAAGCTAGCAAAAAATTTCAGGATTTTTCAGTGTTTCAAGAAAGCTAATCTGGATCTGAGGACAATTTTGCAACCTGTGGTGGGAGGGGCACGATGAGTAATGAGCGGTATCTAACCATCAAATCAGATACATGCAAATTTGCTGGCTTGTGTTCAACTATTGACATTACTCAAACACAATAACCTGTATTGAACAAATTTTTGAACAAACTGGAAATAACAGTTATTTTAAAATTTTGAAAGAATTGAACATTAAACGTTGAAATACTTTCCTTGCATAGGTTAACAAAATCCCCCTCAAATTAAAATGTGACATGGCTAACGCATGGCTTTGTCTTGGCAAAAAGACTGAAGTTGCTCTATTAGACCATAACAATTGAATATATGAAGGTCAAACAGACAGGGGAAAGTGACACACAGACATAGGCACAAATACACAAACACACAGACTAGGAATGGATGAGCCAGAGTGTTCACTGCACAGGGCTGCAGCATTTATTTGATGAAAGTAGCAACATTATAGCAAATAATATCTTTCGTCTGGTCAAGCCTTTTGTAAGTGAACGTAACCTTACCCTTATGCAATTAATATACTAGAGCCTGCAGACACTGTCCTCCATTTAACATTCTTCACTATACTACAAAGCCACAAAAAGTAAAACCTTACAGTGAACAGTGCAATTGTAACTTACTTGTAATAGATTGAGAAAAACATAAAAGAAAGCATGCAAAAATGTTTCAGCATGGATCATGTCAGGCCACTACATTAGCATATAATTTGCTACATGCTATTGTCTCCTTCTAACCTGCAAAACGTGACATGCATTCTCATTATTGAAAAAAGACTGAACTGAAGAGAACTTACAATGATTAGGTTGACTGCAGTCCAACAGAATGACAAAACCGTCTAAGGATAGCAGCATTCCCTCAAGACAGGTAGGTCAGAAACAGTGACATGAAATGAAGGGTGGGATGCCATCACTTTACTGAGGGGAAGGAGGAGGTGTCTGCAGATCAGGAGAATAGCTTTCATCCCTCCGGGAGGTGCCATGACCAGCCAAGCATGAGGCGGCCGTTGAAAGGATGTGAGGTACAGGCTACAGTCCAGCTCCCATCTAAGGTTTTCACCACATAGTTTCCTGACAGACCCAGAGGTGCAAAGCAGATCCCAGAAACAGCTGTAAGCAGTCTATACAGAAAGGATGCTGTAACAAGATGTTGCCAGCTTTAACGAATTGGCTTAATCAAGAGTATTTGCTAGTATTTGTGATTGATCAGTTTAACCACGGGCATTTTCTACTGGTCCTTTAAATTACTAGATTTGGGTTGATATAACTTAATGTGGAGGAGTTGGTAACTTTATGCCTCTGTAGTTTTCACGAATGACAGCGAGTTCAGTGAAACATGCAATATCATTTACCGCATACCTGGACCACCTCAGCCACGTGTCCTTGAGATGTCAGACTGCGGGGTGTAATGGGGTATGTGCCATAAACCGCAACACAAATGTTTAGGCTTGACCAATCAAGGCTTGAGAGAAAAAAAACAAAAACACCAAACAGCCACGGAAGACTAAGGGTTCAGGGTAAATTTACAAATGTCTTGGGTACAAGCTGCCTCAATTCACTGAACTCAAAACTGTGAGGCCTTAGGAACATTTCAAAGAAAAAATGCAAATCAAATCAACAGAACATTACGTATCTTTAAATCGAAATAGATAAATATGTTCCAGAACCCCCCTGGTTCTGGTCCGGAAATAATCCATAATAGGACACATACTGGAATTCACAATAGTGTTTAATAAATGTTTACATGTTTAATCGAACACTTTTTTACACATCTTGGTTGTGATGCAGCTGGGCCATTAATCATTTTAAAGTGGTCGCTATATTTTCACACATTTTCTGTTATCACAGTTTGTTTTTATTCACTTCTCTGGAGTTCAGGTTTGATTGTAATGGAGCCTTTAAAACTTTGATAGATGAATGTAGTGGCAAACTTACAGTCGGTATTGTGAGAAGTAGCTAGTAAACTCGAACTATATTAGAATACAAACATCACAAGGAGAAGAACATACAAATATAACATACTAACATACATCCTAAATGAGATGCCGCTCCATAGCTGTGAGCAAGTGGGACATACGCTTAGGTTATGGAGCCTTCCAAAAACTCACAAGCTGAAATTTGATGTTTTATTTCACAAGCCATAGGAAAATTCGAAGAGCTTTATGGAAGGCATAAATGAAAAACAACGAGTCTCCTTTTAAATTGATGCCATATGGGTGAAGGACATTTGCATGTTTCATACATTCATAAATAAAACAAACACATATTAACGTGATAATCCTTAATTATATCACATATAATATATGTTTGAAACATTATGGAAAGGTAGCAAAATTTATAAAATGTGTAAATAATGAAAAAATATATGAGTGTGATGATTATTTCGTTTTTAGTTTCCCATATGCAGTACTATGCAAACGTCTTAAGCACACTAGCTTTTTTACACAAATGTAGTCTTTCAAGTTAATTTTTTGTCTTCTGCATTAGTGTCTGAAGAATTTTTTTTTTGATGTCCAAACATTCACTGAAAGAAGAACAAGGAATTCTGCCACAGATGGTATGGTCTCCACAGAGCCCTGATCTCAACATCATCGAGGCTGTCTGTGATTACCTGGACAGACAGAAGCAAGGCAGACAGCCAAAGTCTGTAGAAGTACTGTGGCAAGTTCTCCAAGATGCTCGGAATCTACCTGCCGGTTGTCTAATAAAACTGCACAACAGTGTACCTAAGAGAATTGATGCAGTTTTAAAGGCAAAGGGAGCTCTCAACTACGGAGCCCCAGTGGTGACATCACCTGTTAATAAAAATATTGAGTGGCCACGACTTAATAATCACGTTCCCACGCGTTAATAACCTCGTTCCCCCGCATTATGATCCCGTTCCCACGCGTTACTAAGTCGTGTCCACGCAATATTTTTATTAACAGGTGATGTTACCAGAGGGGCTCCGTAAACAAAAAATATTCCCTCCAATTTTTTTTTTTTTTGGTGTTTGTTTTGAATTTTTGTTTTGTTTATTGTCCTATATAGTATCTATTTTTTATTTAGAAACTTTGCATTTTGTTGTTTTTGAAAGCATCTTTACAGAATTTTATTTTACATGTGCCGAAGACTTTTGCACAGTAGGCTACTGTATAACGGAACATTTTTGAAATTCTATATTTTAAACATAAGAAATGTGACAAACATTTGCAAATTTAACTTTCAAGACACTCTAACATGCAAAGTTGATCTTTAAATACTGACATTTTAAAAAGAAGCATTCTTCTCTCATCTGGTCTTCTGTTTTAAACAATAACAATTCCCTAATAAAAACATTACAATATTTCCATGCTAATGGGAAAGAAGACAGAAACTGCAGTTCAACGAAAAGTTCAAATGATGTCTTTTAGTTATTTATTGTTTCAACATTTCAACAGTCTTTTTCTAAGAAGTTCTAGTGGTACACATCAATGAACACATTTCCTCTCATTTTACAGGTTCAACATTACAGGGTCCATTTACATTACATACGTTAATCTTGTATTATGCTGATTGTTTAATTTGAAACTGTATTGAATTACTAAATAGATTTTTTATATTATCCTACATTTCCGTTACTATGTTGTTTGTCCAGCATGTGTATTTTTACATGCTCTACAAGTTTTTTTTAAGTGGAAATAAAATATATAATAAAACAATAAAACTAAATGATTTTATTCATCAAACAAGTACACAATACATTTAACATTTTAATAGGATTTTAATATCTGTATACTCTTTTTGTGCTATTGTACTTCTAAAGAACACAGAGAATCAGCAGTGACTGTAGAAATAAACAGTAAAACATAAATAAATTAGGGCTACAAATGGTTAATGACTTGCCACAATTCAGAAAAATTCATAAAACTCTCCAAAGGCAGAAAAACAACCAAAAATAATTTTGTTCTGGCACCACCCATGCAGTGGGGGTGAAGTTTTTACCCAGGTGTCTAGGAGAGACACTACAGTCACTACTCAGTATTTTTGTCATCATCAGGAACGGTAAGAATGAATGGTTTTGTGGCATGCATCTACCTCTGCACAACTGGCCCCATTTTGGCACCTGCTGCAGATTATCATTGCAACCTTCTCCCAGTAGGGGCGAGAGACTGGAGTGTAAAAGCCAGAAAGAGAGTGATGGAAAGTATAACATATAAAAAATTCAACATACACATTGAAAAGTCACCAGAAATATTTTTTATTTAATTTAAAATAAATCTACTTCACATTCCAAAAAAGACTCTTTTATGATTGAGAAAATTTATGGAAAAAGAATAAGCACCAAACTGGAGAAGAGTGATATAGTTTGACCCTGAGGAAAGCAATAATGAACACTCAGCTTGAAGTGCGTAGTGCTAAATTATAGCGGTGAGAACCTGACCCTGAAGGCTCTAAACCTGACTGCAAAAGACTTAATGTGGGACTTTTTTGTGCAGATGTAAAATAAGTTTTACTTTTTGGCTTCTGGTTCTATTAATGTTACTTTCTTTTTACTAACCTACCCGGTTCAACCCCTGGGGCCACTGGGCAAACGGCTCTAGCTGGGGATCAAACTCAGGTTGTCTAACAAGAAAAACTATTCGCTCATTGAGCCAAAGACTAACGTCTTTAGCATCAGGGACTAACAATACTCTTGTCTTTGACATCGGGGGAATGACGTCCCTGTCTGTGGCAAGGCCCACCTACAATAGGATTGCACATAAATCTATTAATAAAAATATTTGAATAACAAAACATATACTAAACAGTATATTCAAAATGCTATTAATTTGCAAAAGCAATTCATTTTCTCTAACCCCTTATCCAATTTAGAGACTAACCTGGCAAACATAGGCTGTGGCGCAGGATGCACCCAGGACAAATGCCAGTTGATTTGCAGGATGGGAGGCAGACAGAAAGACACACAGGGCATGCATTCAGTGTTAACTTCCGCTAATCCACGAAGCTTTGGACCACTATGCCACCCAAATCGCCTAAAATATTAAAACTGTTGTCAGCTGACTTTGCATAAATCACCGATCTCACATTTCTTTGTTTAACACCTACTTGAACTCTATATTAATAGATAACAAAAGTACAGTTTTTTTTTGTGTACAACAAATGGGCACAGTATTGAAGCAAGTGGAGCATGCTCTGTGTCACCGAGGAGAACCTGCAGATAACTCAAACACAGAAAAAAAGAGCGGACAGTAGAAAAAAGACAGGACTAGACAAATAACAAATCCTTATTCAAAGTTTCCAGGCCAGGAACACAAAAACAACAAAAAGAAAAGAAAGTGAAATAGAAACAAAGAGGCACCATGCTGGAGGGCTGAACGGCAGAGAAGGACAGCCTCTGTGTACCTTCTTCTCTAAGACTGCCATCCACCAACTACCATCTTACCTCTTTCGATTTCTCAGATTAAAGTTGGACTCACCACTTCGTCATAGAAGGTTATGGAGTAATGTTACATTTTTCAGCGACTGTCTTGTGAGACAGTTTTTGTGAACACTAATCCTTCAATCAGTGATTTTAGCACTGCACTGTTGTAAAAGTTCAGCCAAAGGATATTAGACTACATTACCATTGGACTACATTAGACCACACAGTAATATTATACGGATTGAAAAGGCATGTTTTAATATTCTATATTTCACAGGCTATCACCAATGCATACTAGAAGATAAGTACATTGTCCAGTTCCATGTACCATGTTTACGGTCTCAATAAAATTTAATTGCCTACAAAGTAATTTGTCATTATTGTTACAGTCTAGAGAAGAGTACTTGTTGAGGGGAGACAATAAAAACCATTTGCTTTGGCTTAGTTTCAATCCTCCATATTAAAGAATTTCCAGCAATCCCTTTTAAGACATGGTTGAATCTAGTCATAATAAAGACAATAACAAAAGTCTTAAGGAAACACTCCACCTATGGAAAGCTATGGTACACTATTCAAACAGAACCACATCATGTCTGAATTACAATCCCTTTATTATCTCAAGGTGGTTCCTGGAATACATTTCCTCCAGCTAATCTTAACAAACTGAGGTTCATGTACCTCAGAATTTAATTTCAACTGTAAATTGCAGTTGAACCGGATTTAGAGCAGTGTGAACGTCGCAAGGAGAAACCTGTGAATGAGTATTTGGCAGGAGCACATGAGGTCACAGATGAAGAATTAATATAAACAAAAAAAAAACAAAAAAAAAACCGATAATTAAGAGGCAACAGGAATTGGAATCAAGAGGGGGAATCATGTTTTGAAAAATAACAGACTAATTTGAGTAAGGGTTAAATGCTTAAAATACCTTCTTAGGCTAATTAGTAAAAATCTTGGCAAAAATACAAGTGGAACAGTGAAGGTGATCTGGTTGTCTGCAACAAGGGCAGCGCATTCCCTGTGCCTGATTGCTGCCGCATCTTCCTGTCTCCCAAATGATTTCTGTATTTCTATATTTCTATAACTAATAAAGTGTTTTATTTAAAGACATTTCCTGTTTGTATTACTTATTTGAAGCAGACGTCACACAAAATGGAATACCGTTAAGCAGACATGGTGGTTGCTGACTACTTAATGTAGCTGGCCACTATTGAGGCAGCAATTAAACACTGTAAAGTAATTATAGCTTACCTAAGAGAATAGAAGCAATATTTAAGGCAAAGGATGGTCACACCAAATATATAATTTATTTTTGGTTGTTTTCCTGTTTTTATTTTTAAAATTGTTTTTACTGTTTATTGTTTACTGCCCTTAGTAGCTTTTATTTTATATTTAGAAACTTTTCATTTCATCATTTTTGAAAGCTACTTCACTTTACAGATTTTTTTTTACATGCGCCTAAGTCTTTTGCACAGTACTGTATGTCTGCTCATGATACGCTTGAACTTGCTTTCAGTTTTATAGACAGTTGTGAACACCACGTGTGCAATGGACAAAAAAATACCAATAGCGTTTATGTTTGCTTAGCTTTGAATGTGTGCTATCATATTAACCGCCCGGAATTTATTTAAACTGGCTGCCACACTAATTACTTTTATGCTTAAGCGCATTGATTAGGAATATGGATACCATGTCAGATTTTGCATCGGGAGTGTTTTAGCAGAGAGAATGTCTTTTACATGGCTGTTATCCTCACAAAACAGAGAGAGTTTGAGAGAAACATTGCCATGTGTGGACACTATACCAGGCCAGCCCCTCTGAAAGCCCTCTAATTAATAGGCTCATTACCTTTCAATCTAACCTTGTTCCCCCTCTCAGGGGACTGAAAGAGACTTGTCTGCTCGAAGAATACCGCTTCTGGACTGTTAGCAATGCTTCAGTGATGCTGCGTAATTGATGTTGCTGTAACCAGGAGCACAAACAAAGGGGAGTGGAGGAGATTGTGCATATTTAATGCCTCCTCCTGGTGGATGGCACTCCCAAAAAGGCACTGAAAGGCCATTATCTCCCTGTCTTTATCACTTGTGTTGTGTCTGACCCTGCTGACGAGATGCATCTGGATCTGCATGCTGAACACAGGGGAAATTACGCTGCCCTAATGACTCTTACGGACAAGGTACCAACGACAATTAGTTTTGTGTTTGTGTGCACTTGGTGAATCATATCACAGCACACAGTAATTTTATCGCTATATTTGTCAGGCAAGATTTTATTAAATCCATTATTTTTTTTGTCTATCATATTTAACCATGCTTTTTCATTTTATCATTTGAGGCCTTTAATGTGTGATCTACACGGATTATAGGATGGTCTTGCCTAAAATCAGTGCCAATACATACTGACCTTATCTGAAGGCTAACAACAGAGGGCAAGGATGCTTTGAATTAAAAACTATCATCAGGAAAAACATTAATTAAAAAAATGCTCCATCTCAAGTAAAATGATAGTTTTCCTCCCCAAAGTAACACAAGTCTTTCATGTCACAAGCCTGCCTCTGATGATAATGCACAACAAAACTTAGAACTTCCCTGATTTGTTTTTTTTTATCAGTAGCGGGAAGAAAAAGTGTGTTTTTTAACTTTCTGAAAGAAGTCTCAAACTCTCATGACCATCCTCTCCGGTTTGTGCAGATAAAAAGACCACAATCAATCAAATTGTCACATGGAGCTGTACAGAGATTTCTTAAGAAGAAACCAAAAAAACATAAAACCCATAAAACAAAAAATATTATAAAAATATAATAAATATATTCCTCGAAACCTTGGAAAAAATTACTTAGTATCTTTTATCGACTAAGATGCAATAAGACCATGGTCTTCTTAAAAAACTGCAAATTCAGTGGTGCGGAAGAAGAAGTTAATATCCTTATCTAACAAACAAAACAAAATCAGTCGTTTGGTTTTCACCCTGTATTGTAGAGTGGATACACCAATTTCCAGTTGGTAAAAACCACCCTAACACCTCGTATAACCTTCCCTGACAGGCTAATAATTTTTTACCTTGCTAGATGAAAACGTTTATTGGCCTCTAGTCTCTAAAAGGGTGAATGCAATCAAACACGGGAGCAGAGTATCCTCTATTAAACAACAAAAAACACGGGATTTGCTTCAGACTCACAGTTTAAAAAGAGAAAACCAATTGTTTAACCAAGTCTGGTTACCGATTACAAAACACAATATTTTGTTTGAATGAGCGTAATTAAGCGCAATCTGTAACTGAGTTAAGTTTACACCGAAAGATCATTAACTATCCAGCTGTAAAAATTAGAAAAAAATCCCCATGTTAGACACTTTACAACTGTAAATCACCCTGGATCTCTCACTGAATCTAATTTGGATTTTAATACAACCCTGAGTCTTCACTCTCATAATCAAGCTCTCTTTCTGTAAATTAGACTACCCCATTGCACACTATACTGAACGGTCGGATGAATGAGCCAGCTAATTTAAAACACACTAGAAAATATTTTGTCCGTGACATTTTCAATATGCTGCGGTAAGGGAAAGGATCAGCCAGTGTAACGAAGTGGCATGTCCCTGTTATCGGGGGGCCCAACTTTCCGTGATTCTGTTAGCACGCAGAGAGTGGGAAGAATTGGTATGCCCTCTTTTTTTTTATTAAACACTGCCTGTCAACACATTTTTGAAGCCTCTAGAATTTGAATATTAATCAAGTTGACATGTCAAGCTGTGCAGGAGTGCTACATAACAAGTTCATCTTTTTGCAGAGTTTCTCTTTGCATGCATCACATGAATATACTTTGTTTGGGATTCTCACACATCCTCTCTTTTGAATGCTGTTGATGCTGCCCGAAAAATGTTACCAGAAAAAAGAGATCCTTGTTTTTTAACTTATCACAGGATGGTTGAGTAAAACACTATCTTGTTATCTTGGATACATTCTGCGTGCAAGTCACAAAGTAATTTTAGCGATTTTGGGAATACCATTTGCATGCGTTCGAGTGTCTTAGAGTCAGGAATTTCAACGGTTACACTGTAGTTTTAGTCAAAATAGTGTTGATATCTACAAAATTCAGTTGTATCATTTACCCTGAACATTTAAGACATCGAGAAAATATCTTAACAATGAATAATACACACGTACACAGACATACTTTGGAAAATATGTTATATTAGTTTACTATTTACTGATTGATTTGATGTCATTCTGCCCTTGGCG
Source organism: Hiodon alosoides (assembly GCA_025775065.1). Taxonomy (NCBI): domain Eukaryota; kingdom Metazoa; phylum Chordata; class Actinopteri; order Hiodontiformes; family Hiodontidae; genus Hiodon; species Hiodon alosoides. Next base: position 10,788 of record JAOYSI010063823.1, on the reverse strand, counting down.
GAATTATGGCGGAAGACCACGCAAATGGCTTTTCAGTGTCGGAATTTGTATTTACGAGTGCACTCCAATGCAGCTAAAGCTGGATGCAAATTTCAGCCTAAATCTTTCTTTTGGGGATTATTCTAAATTGTTTCGACATATGCCGAGTCTGGCCCTTGTCTCACCCAACTCAGATTTGTGTGCCGCCACTGTGCTCCTTGTTTATAATCGGCAAACGACTTGAACTGGATTCAACCTGCAAAATGTAGCAAGTACGGTTCAGTCTGTGCTTGTGTGAGCACCTTTCCCAACACTCACTTAGCATCAGTGTGTCCACACTAAGTGTGTTTTTTTATGATTGTCTTTAGTCAGGAAATATGTACAGGAAATTCAGGAGAAAACAGGAAAAAAGGTTACCCTTCCTATTATTAATGTGACAAGATTCAAATAAATCAATTGGAATTTTTTTGTAAATCTGGACCATGCACTAAAAAAACGAAACAAAAACAAACTGGCACGAACAAAAATAATTAATAAAAATACGAAAGTTACAGATCCAAGTATGATGTTCATAGATCTAACACTGGATTAATCCATTTAACTCCACTAAGTACGGATATCCATAGATGTGAGAGGACGACAAAATGTGTTTACTTCCTGTCATAAATTTTTCTTCTTTAGCACGCTGAGAAACCCAGCAGGGTAAATCATTTGCAAACCTTCATTCTAATCTGATGCAAAGCCAGAACTCCTGGGGTCTTGACATCCATGGAACGGGTGTGGAGATTTTGATATAGTCATATTAAGAACAGAGACATATATGCAGCTTCTGCTTTAAATGCAACCACTGTCTGATCTTATTATGTGTCATAATCTTTATGTTACAGCACTAACCAATAATTGCAATTCCATAAAAAGAATGCAGCTTTTGCGCCCAGGAAAATGGTCAAACCCCATTAAACTCCACTCCCAAAGCATCTGCTTCTGACACATCCGTTTTCGCAGTGAATCACTCTTAAATGACTTGCTTATGACTTGCATGGCCTCCGAGCACCTCAGGAAGTGCTGCAAAGTAAAATAGAGCATTCTGAATGAGGATAAAGAATTTGTCATGTGGTGGACAAAATATGTGTTGCATGAGACATAAACCTCCATGTTTGAGCACAAGTAAAATAAGGATGAAATAAAGACAGGTCCTTGTTGTGTGATCCCTCCTGCCATAAACTCGGATTGAAATGCTGCCATGCACTTGAAATCAGGTTTACTGTCGGAATTCATATATGGAACAGTGAGATGCACGTGTATATACTCAGATGTGTGAGTGTTCGTTTTCTGCTCAAGACTCGCAGTTGTGAGTGCGCAGAACACAAGGTAGGAATGTCCCCTAACAAAGAATGTGCTTTGGATGTTTTTGGACATTGTTCTCATACACACCTGCTGTGCTGGGCCGCGTGTGGGGAGTGCGTCGCTTTACACCCTCATTTTCTGCCGTCTTTCATTATTCGACCCCGTTACATTTCAGTCCCCACCCGTGAAAAAAGAACTGCAAGCCCAACTGCCACCACAATGCGTTTTCTCCAGGGTTTCAGAAACTGGCCTGTTTTTTTTTTTTTTTATGTCCTAATTGAAGACATTGAAGTGACTCTGATCAGTGTTATACTGCTTGTAAAACTGTTATACTGCGTGCGCATGTGCATGCCTGTCTGTATGACTATGTGTCGAACAAATCTAGATTATCGTTATTATTTCCCATGTGAGTACTCATAGTGGCTGCTGCTGCTTGGCCATGTTGCTTCTTGCCAAGGGTTGGATTGATTTGAAGTGGTGCTCTGTTTAGACAGGTGCCTAAATCAAGTTTAGTTTTATAAGGGTGGGCTGATTTTCAAACAAGACTGAGCACAGCGATGAACATACAGTGCCCGGGAGATTTTTACTGAAATGACCACTTGTGAGAGGCTGAAGAGTGTTGATTAAGGGAAGTAGGTGGCGTTGGGGGTGTTTTTGAAGTTCAGAGAGTTGAAGATTCCATGGACAAATGCAATTCAAATAGGATTTTACACCATGTTGTCAAGCGGAGCTGGGAGCTCCAAACTGGCGAAGCCTCAGTGGGAACTGGAATCTGACAATAGCAGACAGTGTTTCGAATACAAAGGTCTGTATATTGAGCCAAGAAGAGCAGGCCACAAGGTTCATTGGAGCTGTTACAAACATCTCTGAGGAGTTTGATTCTCTAGTCTGCTTTACAATTGTACATTACATAATGTATGTTCATTTTTGTCCTTGACATTTTATAGATTTTATAGACGCTTTTTGTTTCTTTTTCCTAAAGATTTTAGTACTAATACATTATGCACATTTCTTTCTTATGCCCAGACAGTTTAAGATGTAAGGTAGAAAATCAGGAATTTATCAACTCCTTTCAATAATTTCAAATGCCCTCCTTATATTCTCACAGGAATGGTTGGCATACATGTTTGTAACATAACATGTATGTAAGGTTAACCCTTGGCTGGGCTTGTTTGTTTAACAGATATTGCCATTCATTCTATATAAAAATCCGCAAATTCAGGGCTATTATAAATCAATGAAAATACCAGACAGAAGTTGAAAATACCAGACAGAAGCCGAATCATAACGCCATGCTCTGGTTTACAGTAATAATAAAGAACAGAATGCTTTTTGTCGACGTTGGTCCATGTTTGTGACCATGCAGAGGCATCTCTGATCAGCTGTGACTGAAACTGAAGGACGATGCATTGCTAACTTGATATCTGCTTAAATAAATTATCTTTTATTGTAGAGCACTATGGCCAATGTGTTTGCAAGTTACTTGGTACTTTCTATTGGAATTGGAATGACTGCCCATTTCTGTACAGACACTTACATGAGTGCTTTCAGGACAAAAATATTAACGGCCCTGGAAGATAATTACAGAAAAAGAAAACACATATTCTCAGGCGCATAATTCAGTTTATGTCTACAATACCTTTATTCTGAAATTCATGCCCAAAGGATCACTATTTCAAATATTTAGGGTTTATCAAACGACACAATTATTATTTTCTCATGTAAAAAAAAAAAAAAAACACTTTAATACAGCCGAGTATTTACTTGAGGATTTCTGGTGAAGTTTGAAATAAGGGCTCAATCCTGGGCTCTGAACCAATCAGCTTCTTGTCTCAGGCCCAGTTCCAAAACCACTCAACCACCTGTAGGCTGTTCTTCACCCACATGCAAAAAAGTTCAATTAAATATAAGCTTTTTGAAAACTGTAATGCAAATAATGCATTTTAAAAAAACAAACAACAAAAAAAAAAACTGTTCCAATTAATCTTCTGGCTCAACATTATTTACAAAATATTTCCGATATAAGCATTTTGAATATCTTTAAACTATGTGAAAATGTTAAATTGAGGTGTAATATTGCAAAGCAAGCTGCCAAAAAATACCTCTTATCAAAAATGGTCAAAATAAGGGATGGAACTGTAATGTAGCTTATTGCCTCTTAAAAAGTCAGGGCAATTTGCTCAGTTTAAAAGGGCTTGGTTTTCCTCAGCAAAGCATCCTTACCCCAGCGGTTCAACAGCAGACACTCTCCTAGGATTTACCGCTGGAGATTCTGGGGAGATTTGCAATTTGAAATGCCTTATTGTCATTTTCTGTATTTGTGAGGGATAAAAAAAGACGCTTAGCAAAGAGTGAGAGACAAACAAACATGAAACCAGAAAAAAACTGACCCCTAAAGGCCCTAAATTTATGTAAATCCTAAAGCTTAAGGGAACGGATCTACTCAGACAAATAGAGAAAAAAAAACACAAAATCTGGCCTCTTGAGCAGCTAAGCACAATAGTCAGTCTTTCCTGAGATGGCCCTTATTTGAAATTTAATGAAAGAAAAGAAAACGCCAGGCTGCATGTAGCACAAATGGGGCCCCGGAGAATCCGAAACCAATTTGTGTTGGACAATAAAAAACCAAAAAAAAAAACCGAAGGCAATAGTGAGATGAAGGCAGAATAGATGAAGCTGGATAATGACATAAAGGAGGGCAGAGCTTGTGGAGGTGTCCGTTCATACGTGGCTCTGGGACAAAGACCGGGAGGGCTGACAGTTCACCAGCCACACCATGTTACACCCGCCGCACCAGCTAAAGTCATTAATGGACCACGGCGGCTCTCTGAACAGCTAGGTGTGGTGGGGTCTGGTGGTTCGCTGAGGTCACTTGTGGAAGCATCTGGTGAGTGTCCTTATTGTGAGGTTAGATTTAACAATTCCTATGATCGTCCACATTTTCCACCCTTGGTTGTAGATGCAGGACATGAATCAGAATGGATAAATAAAAGACTGTATGTATCCTAGTGGATCCTTGGGAAGAAAAAAAAAACTGTAGTTTCAATGCATTTAGACGGGTCTATTTTAGCTAGTCGAACTGCTGACAAAGACAAATGATATCAGCCCAACACTGCTAATCCACCAGCCTACTGAAATACTGGTCACTGATCAATTATCCTGTCTTTTAAGTTAAGGAAATAACAGGCTTTCTTTACCGTCAAGAAAAAAAGTACGGGCACAGTGTGCACACCAAACTGAGAGTCATATCTCCAAACGGAGGGTGCACGATCAGGACAAAATTACTCCCGCTTAAAAAAAATGAAAAGGCTGTATCCAGAATATTAAGCTGTCACTGTGCATCTAAATCTGTTCCTGTTTTGTCATGCCACCTCCATTCGAGCAGCTTTTGTAACATGGAGGCATTCAGGAGCTAAAAAAAAAACAACAACACACACACTCACACGCACACACACAAAATGAGATGTAAATCCTACAATTCTTTTGGCAGTGTGCAGTGCAAGTCTAATTCTTCCAATCTGCAGCAACATAGCTCTAATATACAGTACAATGGCAGTAACAAAGTTGTTCATATGAGGGTATTGTGAGTCTTTGGCAGGGAGGGAACTAAATGAAGGCGCAAGGACAATAGCAGCAGTTTAAACAGGCTGCTGAGATTTCCTAAAGCACGCACAAAGGAAGCTATGATCCGAAAAAGGGGGTGGGGGGGTAGGTCGAGAGAGGGAAGGAGGGGCTTTGTGGGGCTCTGTCTTCTGGCTCCATTATACCCTTGAAACAATCCTCACTAAAAGATTGGATTTGCATCCGTAATAGAGTTCAGGCTCTTGTTTGTGAAAGGCTTTCGCTAGGCCTGACCTGGTGGCTGAGGCTCACATTGACACTCAGCGCCTTGCCTCGGCCCTGTCCCACTGAAGCCCGCAGTGGTATCATGGGAAAATTCACCAACTTAAAGGAGCTTTCAGGAGGCAGGGGATGGAACTGAAAAGCTCAAGGCTGCCGCAATGGTATTTAGTAGGGGAAATTACTTGGGCGTACAATAGAACCCACTGCTGTTAATTACTGCTAACAAGCCCCTCAAAAAAAGCCCAATGTGACATATAGGCCTGCGTGGAGAAAGGAAATTAATGTGAGCCCAGGATTTGAGGTTTGTCCTTCGTACGCCTCACAAGTTCCTGTTCCTGGGTTATCACCTTCCTTTTTACCATGTCAGCCAGGCGTAAAAATAAAATAAAAAATTTAAACAGAAGAAACAAAAACAAATACTTTGAACTGAATTAAAGTTGACTTTACTCCAAATCTTAACTTTCGCTGAACTTAAATGTGTAAATAGAAGGAAAGATTTCCTACTTTTTATCTTTTGGTGATAACATTTTTTTGAAAACAACTGCATGGCTGATAAAATGGTTTGCTTTTACACCATGAATATGTCTTAACAAATGCATTTATCCAGAAGTATCTACACATTAACACAAGTCAATTTCTAAAGCTTACAACAGCAATTCTGGGATTTGAAACAACAATTCTTTGGTTACAAACCAACACCTTAATCATTCTTTATAATTCCAGATGTTTTATTTTATTTTTAGTTTTGAAAACCTAACTTATAAATTGAATATATTTTGGAATGAGCATGTAAAACCATGTTTAGGATAATTTAGAACTGTATATATTAGTAATTATGAACCTCTACTGCAGGTCAAAGATCAGATCAACAGTTGCAGAACCTGAAATAACGACTGCACTATTGTCTTGAGGAAAAGTATTACCGGCATTGACAAAACAATAATAACAATAATAATAACATATAGCATATAAACATAACATTTATATGCTAAAGTTTATGGGAAACTTCAGCCAAACACTGGCAACAAATAAATTACTGTTTGGAATTTTTCCAGAAAATATTACAATTACAGCGAGTGAATGAAACTTTACTGTATCTGCATGATAAATAACTTGGAGCTCGAGCAATAGATGAAACAATTATGCTAATCTATAAATTTAATTAGTGTAACACCATCTGGGAACATTGGCCATGTAGACAATTATTTCAATAATAGACAAGCTCCCCAGAAATCGAACGTCTAACACAATAACTTGAGAAAGCATGTTCATAAAGCATGCACATACTCTAGGCAAGAAAGACAATTCATTGTGTTAGATCGTAACACATTACTGCTGTGGGGGGGGAGCTCCTCACTTAAAACTGTCAACTCACAGCTGTAAATAACGGTCCTGTCTTGCGTGTACAATTGCAGTATACAATATTTGCACGCAGTTCAGATATATTATAATGATTTAGCTTGAAAGTAAAATATTTGTAAGATTAAGCTATTGAACTTGGTTGATCGCTCTCTTCTACAGGGTGATCAAATAGTTCACGAATGGTCTTCGGTATTGCCCAGAAAAATCCTTAACAATACTGTGTTTATGGGTTTTACGGGATTACATGGGCAAAATTAAGAACCGTGGGTGGGAAGGTCGATTAATCATTATTCGTGCGGTAAAATATATTTCTCAGCACACCTTCCTCTTACAATGCTTCAATGTTCCACATCTAGCCCAAGGAAATGAAGACACATTAGAATGCGAGCATTTTTCATGATATGTGGGACGGAGCCATACGACGAAGACGTCGTTGTGATGTTTGCAAGGCCGTCAAGCTCAGTGACAGATGCTCGCACCGCCGATGTCGCTGGTGAGCCGCCACCTATGTGACATGTCAATTATTCCTGAGCACTTCCAGTGGGCTTGGAATGAGCAAATGGGCTCAAGGTGAAAAGGTTTCATTCCCATTAAGTATCTGAGAGCTATAAAACCCCTCAAACTATTATTTTAACAACTGGTTCTGGCTGCATTTTCACATGGAGCTGATGCCGCAGAATGAAAGAGTGATTTGTGCTGTCTGCTCCGCGTTGGACATGTGTTTCCTATTCTCGCTGCTGTTTAGGCAGACAAAGTCTAAATTAACATAAAAGAGTAGGTAGGACTGTTCTCACATTCAGTGCAGGGCCGCGGGGTTGAGGAGAAAAAGGTTGCTCTTGGATTACCTCATTTATTATTATTTAAATGTTATTTACCTTCCTAAGTGTGCATCAGAATGAGGTATTTTCCAGGATCTCAGGGGTCTCTGCTAATCGCACCAAGGGTTGTGTAAACCTCGGAGCTGGAAGTAAGCCAGCAGGGCTTCAGCCTCCCTGGGACGTCTGCCAGGAGTCAAGCACACACACCGGGGTTTCACCCCTCAGTTCCCAACCACGGTGTTCCTACCAAAGGTCCCCGTGCCTCAGTTTAATCCTGGTCATAGCGCCAGTAGTGGTCCCATCCACAGTTTCGCAGTCCTGCTAAAATCTTCACTCCCTGTGGCTGCCTAAGTTTGACAATAACTCTCTTATCCCCATGCTTGGTTTAGCACCATGCTCTCTGAATAATCAAATACTTCACCGAAGAGTGATTTCTGCATTAGGCAGCTGTCAAACAACGAAGCCAGTTAATACTCAATGAAAAATACGTACATATTTGCTTGCCTACAAAGCTGGTTGTGTTTTACAATATTGCCAGTATTGGAACACTTAAAGTAACTAGAGAAACGTTCATGCTTTCTATCAAAAAGGCAATTTCCTCTGAAAACCTACCAGGCATTTCAGAAGCAAGAATAAAAGCAATAATGAAAACATTTAAACACATTCACAGGTGAGTATAATTTTCTTAATTATTTCAACCTACAGTTCCCCAAGGTTCTCTCTATTTTTACAATGTCCAGTTGCTGCATCATTAAACCTTTCAACTGTGGATGTATGGCATTTCAAGTTAACCAATTGCAAACCAAAGACATTACATATGTGAATTCTCTTGCCTAAAATACCTAATAGGAAACACGGAACACAGTTCGCAAACACCTTGTGAGACAATTTTTCAGACACTTATTGATGGCTTTGTTACTAATGATGATATAGATAACAGTGTCTGAAGTTACTCTGTGCATTTAATTTTTATGCAAGGTATTGTGTTTTTTATAGGTGGTGATGAATATGCTCCACACTTTGCCAGTCAGCGCCCCCTCCTGGTCTGGACTCCTGATCCAGTCCGCTGTGGCGCTTTTAATCTTAACCGAGCGGCAGAGAAATCCAACTGCTTCGATGTAAACACCACTAACTCAGTTTGAAAGCGGACAATTTGGTATTATTTCTCCTCCAAACATTTTTTCTTTGTTGATAATTATATGCGTCACTGACGTTCATAGTTTTAACCAGGAAAGAAGAATGAGATGCCACTACTGTCGCTAGTATATTTGATGAAAGAACAAATACCCGTCTTTCTTGAGTATCATTTGGTTCTTTATTTTTTTAACTCATGTTGAGAGTTAAATTATAGTATAGACAAAACTGGTCCAGTCCAGGTGTAAGAACAAAACTCTACTTTTACAAATTCAAATTTGTTTTGAATTCAAAATGGCGTTCTTTGGTCAAATCAAAACCGATATTGCACTTATACTGTTTAAAATACACTTAAAATATTTGTTGCTTGTCTAATCAAAAAATAGGATCTGTTTTTTTCCAAAACATAACGGGACATAATCACACCTGTCTTTGTGATAGAGGAAAAACAGAATCATTACATCATTTCTGGGTTGAGGAGAACCATCAGAGAGTCATTAAATATTGCTGCATTGAATTTCACCTTCACAACTTCCAGAACACCTTTGCCAAACCTTTACGCCACAGGGAACAGTTTCACCGCTGGTCTGACAGAGAGACAAAAGAGCATAAAACAAATTAGCTTTTTGTCAGAGAATAATGGATATAATTTTGTGCACTTTGATTAAATCATAATGTGTTTCGTAATGAATCCACCTCCCCATTCCATTATTCAACTTATGTTATCAATTCTAAATATAGCTCTATAATAAATTAAATGTTTCCAGCTGCATTCAAGGGGAAGTTCAATTATGCTTGTGTCAGGTATATTTTTAACACAGACAAAAAGCTACAGTTCAGGGGCAAGCATTTTTTTTCCCCTCCAACAGTTACATTTCATTTCTCATTGTAAAGGTGCTATGGTACTTCACGCGTCTGTTTTACAATCTGTGATTATGATGGGGTACGCATACACACAGCTGTACAGCGTCTCCCGTCTGACCCAAGGGAAGAAACAAACCAGCTCTGCAGTCTCCCAAGATGCCGTTCGCCATGCTCTGTCCATTGTCCCAATTTGCCACAGTAAATATAATAAAGCAATACTCCAGAACTGCAGGCTAGTCTTCTGTGAAACAGAAAAGAAAAACATATATATATATATATATAAATGACAAATCTATATATTCAGAATGCACTATAGTGTATGTATGTGCATGCGTGTGTTCTCAAAAGTCCTAGAATAAGGAGAAGTGTGCATGTTAATTTGTAAACAATACTCCATAGTATTTTGAGGAAAGGATGTGTCCTCAGACAAGGACAACATTTTTCAATTAGTATGAAATCCTGTTGTAGATTTGTGATTTTTTTTCAGTTAGACTAGAACTTCCATTCTTACCAACTGTTCCATTCTTACCTTCCAAGTTACCAACTGTTATTTAGACATACGGACTCCAAACTTTTTTTCTCCAGATGCCATAAACACCACATTAAGGCTGAAACTAGACAAAGTCCTCTGAGTTTAGTAGTTTAGAATTAATGTTGGGGCATTCTCAACTTTGTCAATATGTCAATAAATATGTCAATAAAGTTTGCTCATGTCTTACAATTGAACGTTCCACCATGGTCTGAAGACATTTATTGCCAAAGATCCCAGGACTGCACCTGCTGTCTCCATGGCACATAGCAGGTGCTCACCTGCAGTAACCGAGTCCACCCTCTTGACAGTCTGCTTTCACACCCTGAACCAAAAGAGCAACAACAGTTTAATTGCAGCTGCAATAACCAAACTAACCAACAACTCACAAATCTCACAGATATGAACTACACAAACACTGCTATAGGGTAAACAAAGAAATATATGTCAGGTAGACAAAACTATTTGAGGAAGAAAAATTATTGGAAAAAGAAGGGCGGTTTTAGAAAGAGAGCCTCTTTTCTTTTTTTTCCGTGTTTTGGATTCCCAGTGTTCACAGGTACAGATACATGCTTCCATGGAGACGGTGATCCCTCTTTTGGGAAGAATGGCCTTCAGTATCGCCCAGAAAAGGCTCTTGTTGAAAAACTTAAATTAAGAATGGGGGATTTTTTTTAAAGCCATTCTTCTGTGTTGAGCTTTACAGAGCAGAAAGGTGGGGCTGTAAGGTCCTGGAGGCCAAGTAAAAGGATCAAACCTAGCTTTCACTTATCTTTGAATTTCCCCTTCAGCCATGAAAAAGGAAATTCATGTCTGAAGCAATACATTACCATGTTGTGCCACGCGTCCGTCTCGAATACACGCACGGGAGAGGTCCGGGCACGCCCATCAGCACCGGCTGAGGATCAGGTT
>JAOYSI010063802.1:12599-23386 GCA_025775065.1 Hiodon alosoides | reverse complement strand
TGTTTTTCTGAAAATCTCAGGTGGGTTAACCCTTTCGGGGGCCCATCGAGCAAACGCCAGCATGGAACTGCATGGTTATATTTATTAATTCTATTCGTCTGTATGTATTCGTTTTAGGACAGCTGAGTTTTGTGCACTTTGGGTAAAATGTTTTAAAAGATTGGGTACTGCAGGAAGCCCAGAACCACTCGTTGCTGGAGCCCAGTCCCCAGGAGGTAATTTGCTGTGAGAAGGGAGGTGTACCTAACCGTCCACTTCCTTCTTTCCCTTTGATACGGGAGCTTTCATCCGACGCCAGGAAGATGATAAGGTGAATAATTAATTTGAAACTCGAAGAGCATAAGTCTGCTTCCTTCTCCTCCCTCAAGGAGAGCTCTATCAACGTGCCGGTCAATATCTTTGAGCAACCTCTGTGCCTCATTATACATCACATAAATAGAGCAATGGTCAGCCTTTCTGGCATTTTATTGCAGCTAGACAGGCTAAATGGACCGTTCAGTTTCATCCTCCTTGTAGAGAAATAACATCAATAAATCTAGCATCATCCTGATTTGTGTCCATTCAGGGGATGTGGATGGGACGCCCTAAAGGATTGTCATGGCTGTGCTATTTCCCCCCATAAGGAAGGATTCCTTGGCCAACTTTGTGTGTTCTGGTGCTGGTAAAGACCTCAACTAGTATGAATTAATCTCGATGAAAGATGACTTCCAACTGCTTGGCTTGCCCCTTGCTGCCTTTTGGGTCTTGGGTTTCTTGGAACCTACCCCTGCCCCCCCCTAACCCCAACCCCAGGCTTCGTACACTCGGATGAAAGAAAACTCCTCATACAGAGTGTGTACCATAGCCAACAATTGTAAAAAAAATCCAAACAAAGCAGAAGGGAAACTTACCTCAGTTCTGCTCCTTGCTGAGCCCCCATGGGATTGTGGAGCAGTGGGGTTTCTTCTCCACCAGGGGGAGTTTGATAAGTTAGCAGTCGCTCCACACCTGCACTTTGCTTCTAAAACGTTTATTTTAGCTGATTTTCACACGTGTGGTTTTACCTCGGAAACACAGCAACACAAATTGCATTCTTCTAAATTTTAACTGAGTGTGGTATGGCATACTGATCTTTTCGGGAAAACCTGGATCTTAAAAATGAAACAAAAAACAAGGGCGCAGTCTTTCACTTGGGATATTACAGAGGCAGCACACCGCTAACACCGCTTTCTCTCGGTGGTATTTACACCTGAGAGAAAAGCAGGGCAATCACCCACTTTGGAGCAGTAAAGGCTGTGAATTTCGTTCTGTGCGGCGAACCGATAACGCGGCTTCCCACTGAGAACCTGCCGAGGAGGCTTGTGGGGTGACGTGGCTGAGCCTTCCAGGGTGGTCACATGGGGACATGTTTATGGGTAGACTCTGCCCAAAGTCACAGAGTCTAATCTGGAGGGTTTACACTCGGGCTGCCCGCCCCCCTTGGATCAGGCTGAATGCGCCATTGTGTGCCGGGGGCAGCTTGTGGCTCGGGATGCGTTTGGAGCCGGCTGAGGAGTGGGGTTTTTATGGCAGGTGGCACCATCTTGCACTTGCCGCGCTCCAAGTTAAACAGGCCCCGGTGTATCAGGGATATAAAAGTGTCTAGTGCTGCCTCCTCCCCTGTTCCGGTGCCCGGTATGTGTGCCACTTTTTGCTCTGCCCGACCTGCGGCTGGCCCGCGAGTTTCTACGTTACGCTTCGGTTCGTCTCTGCTTTCACCCAGTGCCATGTGGCCCAGGCTGAAGTCAAACCCCCGACATGACGCCGTACACGCAGGGCATTCTTTTAGTCTCTCAAGCCTTTTTTTTTTTTTGCCCTCCGGATTGCTGCTCTTTGCGAGACCTTTGCAGGAGTGAGAGCGCTTCACGGTTTGCGGTTTTTTGGTTCAGCCCCGGGTTATGCTACCGCGTTTCAACTTTGCCACTTGAGTTTGAACCAGCCTTCGTCAGTCAGCAGTCCCTCAAGCTGCTCTTTGTGTCAGCGGAGGGGGCTGCAGGGAGAACCAGTCGCTGCTGAAACAAAACGCTACACTTTAAGCTGTGGAAACAGCTGCAGTTGAATGGAGAGAACCCCTGATTACCAGTAATTCCTGCTGGAACATCAGACTACAAATAGCACAAGCAACGTGCCTTTCAGCACTCTCTGACATACTTTGATAATGCCGGAAAAATTAAAGTCCCAGAGTGCATCAGAGTATTTTCACATATCCTATCACACTTTGTTTCACCCTGCGTAAAAGTCTTGGGGGGGGGGGGACTACAAAGAATACTCTTGGACACTATCAATGCCCATAAAGAAAGTTTACCCAGATGTTTCCAACGAAAAACCCAAATACACAAGGTTGGCCCACAAGCACATTGGCCCACTGTTGAACCCAAAATGTCGCCATCCGTCAGGTTCCCTTTCTCAACACTTCCTGGAATTTGAACGGAGACTTTTTGCTTCAGAAACACCAGAGTCAACATGGATGGATATGGGCAGTCTGTCTTGGGTCAGTCAACACAGACTACAGGCAAACACTCGGTCTGAGTTATGCTATTTATGTTGCTGTTCTCCATGACCCTAGAATACATGGGTTGTCCCTCAGCTATGTGGCCCAGAGACCTTAATGGACAATTTATCGACGTATTTATTGAGGCTGCTGCCTACCAGGTACACGTGCAGCGAGACTACCGCCCAGCAGCTGGCTGGATCCGAAACACAACACCTCTGAAATTCTAGTCTGGGGGTTCGAGGAGCATTCGCTAAAAGCATTCAGCCTCTGCATTCTGGACCGTTTCCCTGTAACGCCGTGGCTCATCTGCAGGGCAGTAATGGGTTCTGGTATGCATGCATTGTGGGAGTCACCGTTAGCATCGGAATAGAAGCCCTCTGTGCATGTAACCCTATCCCCGAGGGAGCACTGCTGTCGGGGGTCGGTCTCGGTCTGTCTGGGCTTCGGGATGAGCAGCAGAAAAAGGGCCGGCGTGCATATGGCTGAGGTGGCACATTTTCCCTGGACCGCACTCGCACGGGCGCACATCATGCACGTGCAGCTGTGTTTTTCCTCAGTTATCGGCGATCTTCAGAGTCAAGGTTAGGGTCAGGGCTAGTGGGTTTCCTTGATCTCTCGGTCTCCATTTTTTAACAGCCCTTTTCTGCTGTTATGTGTGTAGTGGTTTGGTCGCCATTTGGGGGCAAGTTGTTAAGACGACGTTGGTTTTACAGAGCCCTGTCGGCGGTAGAGGCCAGCCCCCAGGGGATTCTGGGCCATTGTGGACCTCTACTCCTTCCAGAATAAATGTTTCCCAGCTGTCGCACAGTCGCACATAACTCCAGCTGTCGCACAGTGGAAGAGCCAGAGTGTTCAGCCATGGACAAAAGCAACCCTTCATTTATAACAGCCAGAACTGCAGACTTATACGAGAAAAGGCATAGGACGCATGGTCTCAGGAATATCCAGGAAGTAGCAGAATACAGGAAGTATCAGAATACAGGAAGTAGCAGAGTACAGGAAGTAGCAGAGTACTTACATAGTGGGGGCAGAACCTGTTGTCAGAGGTACTGATCTAACTCAATGATAGTTATGGAGTTATCGATCTCTTGGACTCATGGGCTTATACTGCTAGAATACCATAATTTACGTGTGCGTGTATATGCGTATGTGTGTGTGTGTGTGTGTGATCTCATAGCCATTACTTCAGAGACTACATCTCTGTGTAAATTTTTAATGCCTGACATGGTTGGGAGGGACAGTATGGCCATTTCCTAATCACATGTAGTAACAAGCTTGTCCATAAGCAATTAACTGTGTAGTACAGTATTTCCCCTGTCGGGGTTAAGTGTCTGGAGTGGAATGAATAGAGACTGAAAGAGAACGTAAGAAAAATCATGATGTTTGGCTTCCCTGGTATATGTTCCGTGCCCAGCCTTGATGTTGTTTAGATAACCAGTGAGTGAGCCTTCCGTTGAATCTGGGCCGAACCAGCTGCCAAGGATGTTTGCGGTGGTCCAGGCTCCGTTAAAGCTGTGTGCTTCAACCTTACGGGAGCAACGTGCTGAATGGACGCGAGTGTCTCTCAGGTCATTAGCCACTTGCACTCGGAACGTCGTCTCACACCTCAGAGTCTGCACCCTTTGGGTGAAGTGGAAGCGCGCGGGGCTGTGGAAGCGGGGAGGGCGGTGCACCTTGATGGCCGAGAGTCTGGAGAACGTGCACAGCTTGTCATCGCTCGCAGGCTCCCTTTCAGACAGGCATTCACAACTGGGTGACGGGGCTTATCGGGAGCCTGAGGTTTGCAGCACGCAATTGTGAGAGTGATGTCATTCTTGTGGGGGGTGAATACGCTGGCTCTCCCGCCCACTCCATTGGTGACAGGAACGAACATGTTTGTTTATCCTGACCAGGATGAGGACCGCTGATAAGGCCTTCGGGGCTGCTGGTTGACCTGTGTAAATCAATGACTATGGCTATAAACACTGTTCCATGTTATCTCAGGTGAACAGGCATGCGCAGAGAGACGGGAGCCTTTCTGACACCGAGTGGAAGTAGCTGGGATAGAAAGGGTTTGGAACCACAAGGTTGTGGGGTCAAACCCCATTTAAAATGTTGTTCTGCTAAGAAAAAAACAGTTCAAGGTAAACATTGCTGAGTAAAGGTCAGTGCGTGAAAGAAAAACGAAAAGCAAAACAAATATTGGGTGTAATACAATATGCAGCCACCAGAAGACCTATGAGCTGAAAGGATCTCGTCAGCTAAAACAGACATGCTAGAACATACTGTCGCAGTTTCTCAGGAAAAAATGTTGGCATGTGAAAATACTTTTAGTAAATTTCATGAAATTCCGGGTGTAGAAGGCCTGCTGCCATTTAACAAGACAATTTGTTAGCTTTTTAACATATGTGCTAAAATGAGGCTTCCCAAATGGAAAAAAAATACACTCACTTAAGGATGCAGGGGGAAAAAAAAGAAGAACTTAGTTTCTGACAAGATGTTGGTGCATCCATGGTGACAGTTGAGATGTAGGTTTCGCTCTCTGCCAGAACCATGAATCAGCTCCAAAGCATTCAGTGGAAATGGAAATTAAGACTGCTAGGTGGTTGGGCTTTGCAACTTTTGCATTATATGAAAGAAAGGAATGCATCACGAGCCACACAACTGCTGTAGACAGAGCCTTTGTGTCAGGGGAGCACATTTTTGGAGCACGTGACTTTGATGAACAGAATTAAGAAAAGTTTGTGGAACTTTCTGTGTGTGTGTCTTGTTGGCCCTGTGCTGGAATGCGTTTGAAGAGTCCTCCCTAGACTGACGTTCTCTTTGTGGGCCTTTTTACGTCCACAGCTTTGGTCTGCCGGTGGAGACGCGTGGTTTTAATTAAACTCTGTTCTGCCCGATTGGTTCCGCTCCCCTTTCAGAGAAAACAGTGATTACGGAACAGGGCTTCTGGGGGGTCCGTCGGTGCCACTCTTGGGAGGTTTTCGGGGTGACTGGCACTGCCAGCGGGGCCAGCATGAGCCACAGCAGGAAACCAAATGTGCCACTCTTGGGTCCGAGGCTGGTGGGAAATCCCTGGGTTCCCCCCCTACGCAGACAGGGTCTCCGCTGCACAAGTCTGTCCTCTGGCTTCTCCATGCTGACATGATTCCCATCATTTTCTTTTGAGGATTGTTAACGGTTGGTGAGCCACCCCTTTTTCTCTGTTTGACATTAACTTCCTGTGTAAGAGAAGGACCTCAATTAGCAGCAAACACTACAGATGAGACGGATAGGCCTGTGAAAATCTGTAAAAATTATACCAAAAACCTTTACCCCTGCCTTACTAAGGCAATACTCATTAATATGTGCTGGGCCCATATATATGCGTGTTTGTCAAGAGTAAAAAAATCACTCCATCTGAAAAGACCTTGACTTTTGATGCATAGAGGATATGTTGGTCTATATGGTTGTTGAAATATTGTTTGCTATACATAATTTGCGTGTATGTGTCTGTGTTTGTCTGTGTGTGTGTTTGCGTATGCATGTCTGTGTGTCAGAGCCTCAATGCAGTACAGTGGATCATAGGCTAAAATCCCCTCCCCCTGGCCACGATGAGCAGGCGAGACAGCTGGGGTGACAGGGGTACATCAACTAATTAGAAATGACAGAAACCCACTGAAACCCCCGCATGACCTCTGTCTAGAGATGAACAGTTCTAAAGACTGGTCATGACACATCCTGGGACAGAGTCTTAGTCAATGCTTTTACCAGGCAGTTCCTTTGAGTGGAGAGTAATGTCTAAAATGGCCTGATGTGGTGATTTGGCTAGATAGGTGTAAATGAATGCATGAATTTGCACTGTTACACCCTGGCCAAGAGCAAAGGGCTCACTGCTTAGTTCACTTTTGCCATTTCTCATGCACAGATTTTGGCATCTTCTCCAACATAAGGAGTAGCGACCATCATTTACGGTTGAACGGGTGGCGGGTTGGCGCGTGCGCCTTGTATGCTCAGTGGCGAGGGGCGTCCGACTGGAACCATGCGCAGGACACTGTAGGGAAGTTGTTAAAGAGGCGAGGACGACATTGGCGGGGTCTCTCCAGTGGGTGGGGTCTCCGAGGGCGGGGTGCCGAAAACGTCTGGCGTGCGTGTGAATAACTGCGGGGAGTTGGCCAGAAGTTGAGTGGCTGGGCAGGGCGGGACAGAGGAGCGGCATCTGAACGGCGCCTCGGTCAGACGGGCCATCGCCATTCCCAGCTGCTGTCTTCGCCTCTCTCGTAGCCGTGGCCTTTCTGTCCTCGGTCCCTTTCACAAACTGAAGCGTCTCACTTCACGCCTTTCTCTTCAACGGCCTCCGATTGTAAAAGCTTATTACATTTTTTAAAAAGTAATGAGCTTAACAAGATTATTCCTCCCATAGGTCATGGATGGGGGAAACCACTGTTATAATTTATATAAGAATTATAACGTTATACCATTTATATAACTATATAAGTGTATCACTATATAGCTATAATGTATTTCAGACCTTGGCCGACATGAGTGTGATTTTTCTGTAATTTGGACCTGCACGTTTTGAAATCTTTTATTGGAAATGTTTTCCATTTCCTCCACTTACACAGGCAGTGCAGAACTCGGGAGCATCTGTTTCTTCTCACTTCCTCCTAATGGAAATGTAGGCCTTGACATACCCAGCCCCACGACACATTAGCACTGAGAATCATCTTGTTGAAGGCTGTGCGACAGAGGCGTGTCCCTGGTTTTCTTGGGAGCCGTTTAATTTGAGGTTAACAAAGTGGGGCTGAAGAACCTCAGAAACGCTTGACCAGGCTTTTAAAAAGGTCTTTAAAAAAAGGACCTTGCTCGAAAACGGACACCATCCCAGGAACTGCACCCATGTGTTTTGCGTTTTGTAGTGGCTGACTTATCCAGTGCAGAGTTTTGCCCTGTACAACGTGTGTGCAGTTGAGGAAATTAAATCTGCTTTGGTCTTCCCCTCCATCCCCTTCCAAACTTGGCCCGTATCTTTGTCACAGCGCTGCTTGAAAGTACGACAAGACAAACACAGATTATTAAAGTTTTTGTGCTGTCAGCACTGCATTCCTGCGGTCTCCTCTATTAAACCATTCAGGGCTTCATTCAAATTTGTAATAACCAGAAGGATCGGAAGCCAAATATGACTCTTTTGGTCTTTTGGTCTTTCCAGGCTCCACTCTGCCACTGTCAGATCTCTGGGTATAGTCCACAGCCACTGTGCTGAGATACCACTGTTTCATTGCAGGTTGTAGCTTCACTGATCACAGGAGTACTGGTGGCAACCAATATTTCTGGCGGGCGCTATCAAGTTTTTTTTTAACTAACCAGAGGTGTCCACGTCGGGTCTCGTCGTGACCCTGGCCATCTTCGCCCGGCAGATCTGAGGCCACTTTGGCTGCTCAGGACGGCGTGCAAAAGGCTAAAAGAGAGGGCCTGTGTCAGAGATGGTGGGGATCTCCCTCTTTTGCCTCTCCCCAGCCCTGGTGCATGCTGGACCAAAAATAACAAATCACCAACCATTCATCATCTGTCGTGGTTGTTGTCAGGAAAATAAATGGCATTTTTGTCTTAAGTGGGTGTGATATAAGATGTAAACTGGGTGGATAATCGAAACCAGAGAAATTATGTCAGCGCTGAGCCAAATCTTTTATTCATCCGTAACTTGAAAGGACATCCTGGACAATATAAACTGGAGGTCACAGAAGCATATGGTCAGAATATTTTAGGCTAACGGTTCCAGGTTTATGGTTGCGTTTCATGTGATCATTTAAATCACGATTCCTCTGACAGTGATAATCAAATCTCTAACAGCATTTTAGTTGAAATTCTGGGTATTCTTTAAAGGCCCGCACAAGCATCTCAAAACCCTGGTAATTGTGCAACCATCCGCATATGTAAAGATCCAGAACATGCCGCTTGGGTTTGACTGGGGGCCCTGACGATGAGCAGAGCTGGAAGAAGGGCCGTAGCGAGCCACTGTCAACAGAGCCCTGGGCGTTAACCAGGGAGAGTCAGCAGTGTTCAGACAGGGGCACCAACAATGGCACACAGTGTTTTGGTCCAGACTGGCAGACAGATCGATAGACAGGCGGACCCACGCCCGTTTGTCCACACCCCACCAGCATGCCTCTTATGTCAGTGGACAGCAGGAAGCTGTCATGGGAGCGGCATGCCTCTTATGTCAGTGGACAGCAGGAAGCTGTCATGGGAGCGGCATGCCCTGCTGTCCAGCTTCATCCCACTAGCTGCTGCCTGCCACGGGACACTGATGGACAGTGGAATTTTTTATTCCAAAATTTGCAAGGGTCAGACACCCAAAGTGTCAAGTTTGCTTCCTCACAGTGTCCTCCAACCAGCCCCGAAAGCCTGGATTCACTTTCTTTGACTCTGATGGATTTCCCAGTCCTCCTGCGTTCGACCAGAAATTTCAAACACGTGTCCGTATTGAGTTCATCAGTGGAAAGTGGTGGCTAGCGTTTTTTCTGGTGACACCTTTGAATGAACCCTTTACATGTGTCAGTAAATTCATGTTCGGTTTGGCACCCTATGCTTTTGTTTGTGCCTGCGAAAGTGCAGCCACATCTCCATTCCTTTCAAATGATCAATGTCTATCAGCACACATGGTTTGAAAATGATTCTAGGGTCCAACTTAAGTCTGGCTCTGTCCCTCCCTAGAGTGCTGGGAGTCCTAAATCATCGATTTTAATTACATTTCCTGCCAGAAATGGTTGACCTGCTTAATTTCACCAGGCCCGAGGACTGATCCTGCCAAACCAGCCAAACCAGATCCGTGTTCCTTTAGATTATCTTAGCAACTCAACACCTTTCTGAAGCTGCTGCTCCAAATTATACTGGGACCTACTATTATCCGTCTTTCCGTTATTTATGCATAATACCTACATACAGGTAGGGGCTTTTGTTTCATGTCTACACCATGTCGATAAAGTGTTTTAGTTAGAGATGGGCCCCCTTTGTACTGGGTTCAGAATGGTTTGCAGTGTAGGAGTCTGAGCTGGCAAGGCTTGTTTGAGGTCTCTGTTAAATTACATATTACATATTAAATATTTTTTTAAAGTCTGAATGCTGAAAAGGTGTCATTACTATGCTTGGTCTTTGTCTAACTGTCTAGACTCTGTATTCTGAATGTTCCCTCTCTCCTCTGTCTTCCTATTGAGATGTCCTTGTTGATTAATCAGATTCACCAAGAAGGTAATTAAATCTGATTTGAAGAGGAAGGCCTCAGTTAGAAATGACTCTTGCCTGGGCACAGAATGAGCCCTATGATCTGGATTTTGCAACATGTTGATTGTGATGAAGAGTGCACAATGGCGGCGCATAATTGTCAGAGTGAGTTGGGTTCAAGTGGCTACATGGATCCATCCTAAGTTTCCGTCCCCCTGAAGTCCCCGTGTGACCAGTGGTGGCGCAGTGTCTGCGATGCATTAGACTTGAGTCTAGGCTCCAGTTCTCCGCAGCGCAGCAGTGACAGGACCTGGCTGGAGACCACACAGAAGAACCGTTTATTTCAGCATTCACCAGGAAGGAATGTTTTCATGGAAATGGGAGGGCATTCTTGTCTGTGCGGTCTTTGCTCATTTATAGACTCCCTTTCCAGGTTTGGAATGTTGCTGCAACAGACTAATTATGGATAGAGATGCAGATGTAATATTCTCTATACTCTTACTATACTGTACTCTATATTCTTCACGTTTGTATATATTTATTATAATATACATATATAGCAGACAAGTACTGTACAATATAATAATATGAATGCCAGTCTGAGTGACTGAGAGCAGCCTGTGAAGAACACTGAGTAGGACTGGAGGACAATGAGAAGGATTTAAAGAGGGTGAGAAGGACCGTAGGACACTGAGAAGAACGCTGAGTAGGACTGGAGGACAATGAGAAGGATCTAAAGAGGGTGAGAAGGACCGTAAGACACTGAGAAGAACGCTGAGTAGGACTGGAGGAGAATGAGAAGGATCTAAAGAGGGTGAGAAGGACCATAGGACACTGAGAAGAATTGGAGTACCCTGAGAAGAACACTGAGTATGACTGGAGGACAATGAGAAGGATCTAAAGAGGGTGAGAAGGACTGTAGGACAGTGAGAAGAATCGGAGTACCCTGAGAAGAACACTGAGTAGGACTGGAGGACAATGAGAAGGATCTAAAGAGGGTGCGAAGGACCGTAGGACACTGAGAAGAATCGGAGTACCCTGAGAAGAACACTGAGTAGGACTGGAGGACAATGAGAAGGATCTAAAGAGGGTGCGA
>JAOYSI010063791.1:0-23389 GCA_025775065.1 Hiodon alosoides | reverse complement strand
TAGAGCAGGTGGTCCCAGTGGTGCCACAGGGGATGTTCTCTGTGATGACTCTGAATGTGCCGTTGACCTTGTTGTTGCTGCAGTAGTCCTGTGAAAGTAGAGAATTTGATTTAAGACCAGAACTCTGACTTCTACTTTTTTAGACATTTTTTAATCTCCAAAAGTTTACTTTTTATGGTTACCAATTTCTTTAATCTTATTTGAATAAATTAACCTCTAATTTGTTATTTCACTTGAGATATACCTGAGTGAGGGTGTATTCGCAGACTCCATTGAACGCAAACCTTTTCCCATCAAAATTAATGTAATGCCCATCTCCATAGATGGCACAGGTGCCTTGGCACTGGTTACTTGTGCACTGCCATTTTCTGTCCTTGCAAGTGCTGAAATAAACAGGAGACATTCTAAATATTTGTACATTCTAAATATTAATTAACCATGAATCAAGTATATGAAATATAATTTGAGAAGGCTCACACAATTTTTGCGTGAGAGGGGCATACCAGTTATTGCAGTCTACTTTGATAATGTCCCCAGGTTGGTATGGAGCCCCATTGTGGACACAGGGACAGAGGTCCTCCTTGATGCAGCCTCCCTTTCCATCAGACACAAGGCCATTTGGGCACACACAGCCTGAGATACACTTCATGCTGATCTGTGATGATCCAATAAAACGGTAGACAGGGAATAGTTACCGCCATTCAAGTGCTCTTTCTGTTCCATAATGAAACATAAATGGAATAATAATGGAATAATTCTGATAAACGTTGTCGGGGGACTAGGGAACTGCAAAAAAGTCATACAACCATTGCTAATAATGATTATAACGTCATAAGTGTTGATATATTTTCTTAATGATGAATGTGGACTTACACACTCCATGTCCAGTGTCTGACAGCTCTTTTGGCACTCAGAACCTTTGGTTCCTATACCAGTTTCAGCACAGTCAAAGAAGACCATGGGTGCAGTGCAGGCTGGAGAAAGAAGCAGAGGTGACAGGTCACAAAGTAATAACATATACAAAGTAGTTTATATGCATTGACACTTACATGAATATTTTAATTTGGTTATTTTGGGTCTCAATTGTTGTAAAACCTGATGAAACAACTTGACGATAAAACATCAGCTGAACTAAAACAACTGAATTTCAAGAGTTATAGTATTCGTTTTATTGGGAGATATTGGCAAAGAAACATGTTGGTTCCAATAGCAATACTTACATTAATGGTCATGGTATTTTGGTTGTATGTGTACCTACACCAGTAAATAGTTATGTATTACCCATGCGAGTTAACAGCATTATCTAGATAGCTGGCTATAATAATGTTAGTATCAATGCCCATTATTGTGTTATGTCTCATCTAGTGTTAATGACAAATTACAAATACTTAGGCTTATATATTTGCTTATTATGTATTTTTTAGTTTTTTTTTGTTCCAACAGCACCTGTAAATGTGGTTTGTAGTAATGTAATTTAGTAAAGCAATTTGGTAATAGAAAAGTTTGCTAAATCGAAAAAAAAGTGAATATCAGGAATGTTTCTAGCTTTAATTTTAAAATCAAGATACTTATGAAAAATATTATTAATCTTGTAACAAAAAAAACACGTTGGTTAGGGTCAGTTGCTTTCATAGAGAAACGAATCGGCCTACGAGTAACCACTTCCACTAAACAACTTGCTGAATGTAAGCATGTTATTATTTAAATTTTAGTTCAGGACCCTGGCTCCTTTCATGAAACAATTGCTTAATACTCACATACGATAATGTAAATATATATTAAGTCCCTAAGTGGAAGTACTTGGACTGCTTGTCCTTTGTCCGGCAGCTGAAGAGCTCATCGCACATACAGTGGGGTGCACCACTGCGGGGGGATTACTGCCATGCGGCCACCTGGATCCAAGGGTTCCCCTGCCACGCCTTAATTGACACAGGGTCGACTGTGCCCCTGGTGCGACCTGATATCCTGCCAGAAGGGACCAGGTTCAAACCCACAACCGTCCACCTCAGCACCTCGTGACTGGAGGCGTGGCACCCATGCTAGGCAGAGGCCGGTTCGCGATCGAGGAGGCGGGGAGGACCGTGCACCACCCGGTCTGGGTGGTGGACATTCAGGAACAGTGCATCCTGGGACTGGACTTCCTGAAGTTTGTCGGGGGGCAACTGGACTTGCAGGCCAGCACATTGCGGCTGCGAGGAACCCCTCCATTGCCATTGGTGCCTCCTCACTTGGTGGGCCGTGCTGCTCAGCTGGCGGTCACACCAACCCAGGGATCGCCGCTCAAACCCGCGACCTTCAGCGCTGACCCCACCGGCGACGCAACCCCCCTCCAATGCTACCGTCCGTCACCACCCCGTCGTCACAGACTCTCGCACATGATGCCGGGCCATGCCGACAGCCATGGTCCAAACTGTATGGGAGCAGAACCGGGGAGAGCTCTCCCCAGCCCAGAGCCGCTAATTATGGGAGCTGCAGCAGAAGTTCTGCCACACCTTTGCCACATCACCCGAGGACGTCGGAAGGACCCACCTGGTCCAGCACTCCATCGCAACAGGAGATGTTCGCCCCATTAAACAGCACCCCCGACACCTGCCCCATGCCCGCCAGGAGGATCAGGTGAAGGCGGCCGGGAAGGGTGGCAAGTGGCGGTTCTATGTCGACTACCAGCGCTTGAACGAGGTGATGGCTCATACCCGCTCCCCCGCTTTGACGATGGACCTTCAGCAAGCCGGAGAAAAACTACTGCGTGACCAGGAGGGAGCTCCTGGCCGCCGTGGAGTCGGTGCGCCACTTCCAACGTCACCTCTGCGGGCTCCCCTTCACCATCCGGGCAGGCCACTGCAGATGTCATTCCGGGAGCCGGAGGGCCAGGTGGCATGGTGGATTGAGCAGCTGCAGGAGAACAACAGAAGGCGCGGTCTGTCGGTCCCTGGCGGCAGTGGAGAACGAAGGCTGGAGAGCTCAGCAGGACGAGGGCCCGGACGTGAGTCTAGTTATACGATGGGTGGAGGAGCAGAGGCGGCCCAGCTGAGAGGAGATCACCCCCGCCGATGGTGAAGGGCCTCTGGTCCCAGTGGCCTGGATTGTCCCTCCGTGAGGGAGTGTTGCAGCGCTGCTGGATGGAGCTGGTGACAGGCGAGCAACGGTGGCAGGCTATAGGAGGAGGTTTTGCCCATTTTGCCCTGGGGACCGGACACTTTGGCATCACAAAGACCCTTACGCCACCTTCGCCAGGCTTTCTACTGGGGCCAGTATAGGAGGGATGTCGTGGACCGTCGTGACGCCTCCGCTGCCCGAAAAGGACCCCAAGGTTAGTCTAGAGCCCAATTGCAGCAACACCAGGTGGGGGCTCCCATGGAACGGGTCGTAGTGGACGTGCAAGGCCCATTTCCCCAATCGACTAGGGGTAACGGGTTCGTGCTGGTGGCAGTGGATTACTTCACCAAGTGGCCAGAGGCATACGCGATCCTGGACCAAGAGGCAGAGACGGTCAGCGAGGCCCTGATCGAGGGAGCTACACTCTAACCAGGGTAGGAATTTCGAATCTCGTTCCAGGAGATGTTCCACTGGCTCGGGATACGAAAGACCTGGGCGACCCCTCTGCACCCTCAGGGTGATAGCCTCGTTGAGCAGTTCAGCCGCACACTGGGGGCCCAACTGGCTGTGACCAGCCAGGATCAGAGGCACTAGGATGTCCAACTGCCTTTGGTCCTGGTGGCCTGCCGGACCCCGGTCCAGGAGTCCACCACCTGCACCCCTGCTCCCCTGCCGCCTGAAATCAACTTCGGCCACCCGCCAGACGCCCCAGACGCACCCGCAGGGTGTGAGTATGCCCGGAGGCTCCAGGATCGTTTGGAGACAGCGCACGCCTTCACCGCCTTCAGGAATCTGTCAAAAGCAAAACTACCACGCCCGGACTGGGGGGCGGCCCTTCGCAGCTGGAGACCTCGTTTGGGTGTATAGCCCAAAGCGGACAAAGGGGTCGAGCACTGCGAGGTCCAGGATAAGGTGAGCGAGGTGGTGTAACGGGTGCGGCTGCCTCCCCATGGCCGGTGTGTGGTTCTGCATAGGAACCGGTTGGCCCCTTACCTGGGTTGGGGCCCTGCTTTCCCTGACCCGGCCCCGAGTCACATCCCCACTCCCCCGGCCCAATCTCCACCAGCGAGAGGCCTGTAGCCTCCAGCACTGGGCACCCAAACCCCAAGGACCAGGAGACCACCTTGGGCCCCCGGTCGCTTTCGGAACTTTGTCTTTCCTCAGGGGCGAGGAGCTGAGGGGGGGGAGGGTAGCGACCTGGGGGGGTAGAGTTTAGAGGGTGGGGCTGCCCCATGTTATGGGGAAGCGTTACCCAATTGTTCGGACGGGAGACCACGTCGGGGGGATATAAAAGGAGCACATCGAGCACATCGTAATTGAGCACAGCATTTTAGCAAGACCTTCCGTTTAAATAATGCTTTCCTAAATACTACCTGTATAAAAATACCTCAAAGTGACTATTATGATCAAAAAACTACCAAAGCAGGTTGATAGCGGAAACCTTTTAAATGCAACTTGTCAGAAGAATGTCCTTCTGATGCTGTTATGAGTGGTAGAATAAGAAGAATCGAAGTCTTAGGTGTTATTTATGTACACAATTGTACATGAAGAAGAACCAGCAAGTGTGTCATTGTGTCATAATGTAACATTGTATAATCGTTTCCAGATGATATGAATAGCGGTACACTCACCTAGAGGTGGCTTAAGTCCAATGCAACTTAGGATCCCCTGTATGCAAGTACTATGAAGTAATAAAAAAAAAAAAAATACAATCATCAACGCAAATGTCTTTGAACTGCTTACACTGATTATTCTGATTGATAATGTATTCACATTTTTAATCAACTGCAATCAAAAGTCATGAATTTCTTCATCCAGTTAAATATCCAGCCATCCTTAACGTGTACAGTGGTTTTAAAAATGGGGATATGGCAAAAGAAAACTAGCAGCCTGGTTCTGTCCACAAATAATAACATCAAATAATGTCTGCATTGCATTGTTGGATCAAAAGTTCATTTGAATCTGTTTTTTGTTCCATTTGACTTTTTTAATTATGATCATATAAGGATGTAAGCCACTATGTATTTCATATTGTATTATTACTGCCACAGTGAAATTGTCTTTACAGCCGGTATGTAACTATAACATTTTTAATGCTATTACTAACACACTACTGGCCCCGTACCACATGGTTCCATCCTTGTTCATGGTCTCTCCAGGGGGCACCACTGAGCCCTCGTAGTAGCAGGAACAGTTGGTGGGGGAGACACACTGTGCCTCTTCGTTCAAGTAGGTTCCTTCGGCACAGCCACAGCCATCCACAGGGACAAAGTCCACATGGCAGGTGAAGTCAGGCTCGCTGAGGGAGCGACAGGTCCGACCACAAGCTGTCATGCTGTAGGAATACACCATGCTGCTAGGGCAGCTGGAGGAGTACTTTCCTGAGGGTGAAAATAATCCTCAGTCAAGAGCGAGAAGTGATCTTTCCGGCAAATTGGCAGTAAACCTTTTAGTTATGGGAATTGGAAATTGTGCTAATCATACAGGGAGGGAGAGTGGTACAAGTGGTCTTCCTTCAACCCAATCGCCTTCGAGCCACTCTTCATCTGACATGCTACCAGCTATGCAGCCTGCACATGAGATTCAGTGGGGATTGGAGTTCCTGACAGAACTGTCAAACTGGGAGTGGGAAGCTGGCAGGAGGCAATGTTTCCTGGCAAGCTAAGAGTCCTACCTATTGTCCTACCTATTTCCCAGCCCAGCAACACTCTCCGAACTGTGTGCCACCACTGTGCGCCACCACTGTGCTTGCCCAGTTGGCAAAAGACATGATCTGGACTTTTAGTAACTGACCCCCTTGGAGGATATAATAACCATTTTTATTGTTATGGTGGGCTGCTTACCGCAGACAGAGTCTCTCCAGCCACTGAGCTGGACACCCGCGGCGGCACAGGCTTGCACGTAGGAGGAGATGGCGGCACACATGCAGTCCTCACTCTTCTCACAGTTACAGCTGTCATACATGCAGTTCTGAGGGGTAAGAGCAGTGGCTTTGACGTTTTGCCCCCCACATATAATTGAAGTTATTTAAATTATGCAATAAAATCAATGATGGTCTTTTTTAATGCATTTTATTATATGGCTCTTGAAACATGACTGGAGACTCACAGCTTTGTAGGTGTCTGGGCTTATCTCTTTGTGGCATGGGGCAAAAACTCCTTGAGAATCTGACAGCAGAGAACACCAATACTGGGCGTATTTCTCTGTAAAATAAGTTATAAAACGGTATTATTCACTCAGAAACATTGATATAAATACATTAAAAGTAAATTCTCACTCATTCTTGCTTCATGTATGTCCGTAGAGGTCTACGAATAACTTAATTTAAAGGCACTACAGAGGTGAACCATAAATGCAGCACAACTGTACCGTTCTCCACACTCAGACTGCAGGGGTTTTCATAGCTGCTGCTCACATCTGGGCAGTCAGCTTTGGTTTTCCAGCTGTTGCCAAATGTAGCAGCTGTTCCTTCCACCAGTCCGTTAAAGATTTGGAAGTCATCGTCTTGAACATCGTTAAAGTTTCCACAGAGACCTGGAGAATAAAGTAGACAATAAATGAATCTGAAAAATAATTTTCAGATTTTCTGTCTCAGAGCTAGGCTGTTAGAGTTGGTAGTCTTGGTGTTTGGTGACAATGTTGGGTACACACACATGCACACACGTGTGTTCAAAAAACATAAAGGTGATTGTGTTCTACCACATGTGAACTTACCACTCGTTTGCCCTTTGTTAGCAGAGCTGACTGTGATGTAGACCTGCATGATTGGTGAAAGCTGGACCTTCAACTGAAGTCCAAAGGTGGTCTGGACAATGATGTAGAATGTTGATGGTTTGAAGATAGATACAGCACCTGAAAAGCAAACATTAAAAAAAAAAAAAGATTAACTATGGGTTCTTTTGATGTTCAAGTTAGCTTCTGTTTTAGGCTGACCTGACATGTCCTTATCTCTTATTTTGTATCGTATCCACCTCCAGTAAATAGAGTAGATATAGAGTAGATCGGCACTATGTTTTTAGTATAGTATATTCTGTGAGCTCCAATCGCAGCATAAATACTACTAAATCAAACACATTTAAAACAGTTTCCTTGTTGTATGGGGTTTTATTCAGAAATTGAGGCTAGGCAGAAGATGTATCACCTGTTAATATCTGTTTCTTCTTTTCTTAAAAATCAAGACACTAACCTGTAAAAAGGGGTAGCTGAGAAACCATTCTATTGACTGTGACACTTCCATCTGATTGGATGCTGATGACCTGTAAATTTAAAAGGAGCCATATGCTGTGAGAATTTAAAAAGATCCATATGCAGTGAGAATTTTTGTAAATCAGTTTACACCCTTTTGGTGTGGTGAAAAAAAGCAAAAAAATAAATCAGTACATTAGCCTTAATGACGCTGTGAATATACCAATTAATCCAATTTTCATAATTTATACTTTTAACCAAATTTTATTAAAAATTTTACTCTTTGACAAAAACTGATGAATTTGAAATCACATGTGATCTTATTATTATACTGATATTATGCAAACGTAATTCTTCAATAAGGTTTGTATAGGATACTTGCAGTGGATCCTTCTGAGAGTGCCAGGGTTACGCCTTTAAGACAGGTTAAAGTGCCCGTCAACCCACACTTGAGGATTTCCCCCAGGACAATGTAGTCAGTTCCATTCCATTGCTAAGGAAAAAAAAAATGATATTAATGTGTGAGATCTGGTGTTAGTGTGAAATGTGTCAAATTTATCTACGTTGTAGAAGTCATGTTGATGAACAATAATTAATAATTTAATTTTTATGCAGAATGTTTAGCAGACTTTACAAATCAACTATAAAATTTAGTTGCTTAGCAGATGCTTTTTTTTTTGAAGTGAAGTTTCTTCATTCATCCACTTGCATTCAACAGCTGGATATTTACTGGAGTTTAAGTACCTTGCTCAAAAGCCAAGGTGGGACATGAACTAGCAACATTTTGGTGTCTCAGCAAATTTATTTCAGTGTTGAACAATTCATTGAACTGCTAAACATAAATAAATGGACATGGTGGGACTACCTTTTCAAAAATATACAACCTCAGTTCTTTTGTGTGCTTAAGTAAAAAAAGTTCAGCCAACACAAAGGTAAAAATCCCTCAACAAAATGATAAATCTTAGAATTAACTTTCTCGAGCTTAGTAAAAATGTCATATATACAAAAACTTTGCTCTAAATATTATCATAATGGAGTCTGCAGGTGCTGACCTTGGTGAGGACGTAGGAGCAGTCTCCGTGGAAGGTGTAGGCTTTGCCGTCATAGGTGGTGATGTGTGACCCCCCCTCTACAGAGCAGGCCTGAGGACAGTCCAGGTCCTGGCAGCTCCACCGACCTCCATCACAGGTACTAGCATGACAATGCAGTTAAAGTGTATTAGTGCACATGCACCATGTACAACAAAAAGATTTGTCTGGTGCTTGAAGATTTTCTGAGTATATTCAATAAAAATTGTATCAAAATTATAATTAGCCATTTATTTCAGTAGTCTTAAAATTAATTAGATTTTTATGAGTTAGACATTGAACACATTCTACCATTTTTTGCAGGTAGTTGTATATGATTCGCCTGGACTGTAAGGTTTTCCGTTGTGGCTGCAAGAGCACTTGTGCTCTGGGACACATCCATTCTGGGTGATGTCATCAACAACAGTTCCTTAGAGAGGAACATGTGAAGATCAATTGATCTGATTTGGCATTAGCATTCGGGACTCACGACAAATGAGCCTAAGTAAACAAAGAGATTTAATACTGAAATTCTCTAATTTAAGAAATATAAACAGATATTCTTAGTCCTGTTACAGATAATCCCAAAAAACTGGTGAAGAATTGATTATAGAGACTGTTATGCATCGTCCAAAAACACATGGTGAAGAATTGATTGTAGTAACTGTTAAACACCATAAGAGTGCGTCTTAAGTTAATTCTAAGAGTAATAATACACTAGTATTACTACGTTGAAAGAACATATATGAATATTACAGTTAACAACATTTTTATAAATTTAACCTCCATTTTACCTATATATATATATATATATATATATAAATATAAATATGATGGAAAAATGAATCGCCAAAAAGATGTGATAGAGGTGGGGCAACATTGAACAAAACCTCAGAGAAGGTGGATTTTTTTGGACTATAAATATATATATATATATATATATATATATTTTATCAACTAATATTAACTCATTTTGGATTCAATGTATTTTGACCTTGTCACTCTCTTCAATGTGGACTATATCATAATACAGTTTCTCCATCTGTCATTAATGTGTATCTATGGTCATTAAAACTGAGAACTTAAAAGTTGAACTTGAGTTATTAACAGCCTGTGTCTGCGAGGAGGAAATAATTAGAACACAGCAGTCATTGTGAATGAGGAATTTAGTTTCCACTGCACATTCATCTGTGATCAAAATCAAACTGGGTACCGGGTGGGCAGAAGCAGCCTTCCGTGCAGTGGTCTTCACACAGTTGGCCTCTTTCTGGGTTGGAGCAGGTGTCAGCACAGGGGATCCCACATTCCTGGTACTCCATGTTGAAGGGGCATGACTTAGCTGCATGAGAAGGGAAAATAACAGTGACATATATTTTGTGAAATCTTTTGTCCACAAATAAAAACGTTAATACTGATGTCCTCAGAAGGATTTAAACTGGATACAACCACCAATGTTTTAAATAGAAGAATTGAAACAGTATGTGGGTTTGTATGGTACTATACAAATATGATTCTCCGTTGTTGTTTTATTCAAAGTGAGGTGAGGTTGAATGAAAGGCACAGAGGAGTACATGACACCTACAGCAGAGCTGGGGCGTTCTCCACTGCTGGGGCTTCCCCCCGGCGTGCACACACTGGCGGGAGTATTCTGAGATGGTGTGGCATAGACAGGAGGCACTGTTGCTACTGTCATCACACTTGCACATGTCTGCCATGCAGGCTTGGACAAAGGAGTCGGTGGCCACTAGATCCCAACAACTGCTGAAGGCTGGGCTGGAGAGCAGCTGCTCACAGACTGATACCTGGGGTTGAAGAGATCTTAAAATGTCATGGTTCATTGTGGATGAGACTGTTTTTTTATGGTTACATATCCACGGAAAATATAAATTTTCAACAAATTTTCAAAGCAAGTAGTTTACTAATTTTACATTTCATGATCTTTATCTGTCATTTAAAAACTTATAAACTGTTTTACCGGAATTGAGCATGTCTGGTCTGAAGGCCAAGTTAATTCACTACACATTTCGGTTGGGTCGTCCATCTTCCATAAAACTCCATACAGAGACTGAGATATTTTTGTATCTTCAGAAATGGAAAAAAAGGACAGATATTTGTCTAGAAATTATTTTTAAAGTCTACAGGTTTCTGAAGAGAGGTCCAATGGTAACTTACCATCTTTAATGAACTCATCATAGAGCTGAACACCATTGAAGTCTCCACAGAGTCCACAGGTCTGGTTCCTATATTTGTTGTCCATCTCCACCTGTAGGAGGGCAGGTGCATAAAATGTGAGTTATAGAAAAAGGGAGAAGTACGCTTAATTTGAAGTTTTAAAGTAAATTGTATTTTTATTTAATCGATTCTGTGATCCTGCAAGTAACAACATGCACTATGCCCAGGGGGTTGCTATTACGGTCCCGGGAGCGGAAATTTGTTTTGTTTGTGTAAATAGTCAGACACACACACACACACACACACACACATATATACATATTGCTACTATATATATATAAAATATATAAAATATATATATATATAAAAAAAATTTTTTTTTTATTTTTTATTTTTTTGTGTGTGTCTGACTATTTGCACAAACAATATGGTGCCCCCCAAGCACCATATTCTTTTTAACAGGTGTCCATGCCAGAGTTTGTGATTTTCTGTGTTAATGTAATCATAGCTCGTTAAGCTATCTGTTCTCGCTCCCAGTGGTTGCTAGGTTTTATCTAGGACTGCTAAGTTTATGTAGACTACAAAATCGAGAGATTTGCACCAAAAGGGAGTCATCTTTGTTCCAGATGGCGACCAGTCCCAGCTTGGCAGTGATCTTGATGTTTGACACTGTCTCCTCGATGAGAATTCCAGTCTGACTGAATGGCAGGGGTACCCTGAAAGAAATGCAAGTGATACAGAATTTGGAAGCTTGTAGTGTAAGTTTTTAAGTACTTTGTAACCAGGTTTTTATATACTCAGTCTAAATTATGAATTCACAAGGTATGTACATGACTATCTTTATTTCATTAAATACAGGGAAATGACTGCTAGGACCGTTTCAAATCAATCATCTTTCACAGGCTGGCAAATTTTCACTCTTTTCCAAATTTTCACTTTTATAGTTGTCTCAAACGCCCCATCTATTATTATTAATTTATGTCTTTCTAATTAGAGTGTTGCGGTTCCAGTTCTAGTCCCATAAATGGAGACCAAAAATTTGCTGTAATTTATCTCATCTCTCCCCACTGTTATTTACAGATTTAAGCACTCACCTCTCCCCGTTGACACTAATGGAACCTTTGAGAAGTTCCACCACTGCCCCTTCCAACTTCAAGGTGATCTTGCTGATGGTGGACAGACTGTCTTTCCCCTGTCGCCTCATCTGGATGTTAAAGTCCTCATAGGGGGTCTTACACAGTGAGGTTAGGATGTAGTTGCAGGTGGAGGGCAGCTGGAATATGTCCCCGTCAAAGGTCTTGAAGTGGTAGTTTCCCCAGGTGCTACAGACCTGTCCGTTGTGTGCCGGTCTCACACCTGGGGGGTAATTCTTAATTAAATATAAATAGTTTTTATTGTGTGTAGTTATACTTCAGTGTATTGTCAATAAAATATACCTGCAATGAACTGTGTCTGGGTCATTGAAGGGAGGATTGTCACTCCTGGTGTGTTTTCTAAAACATGGTAAAAATATGTAAAATGGATAACTTATTAAAACTACAATGCGATATAAAAGGAATGGAAAGTTTATATACCTTAATGTCACACCATTTTTTTCAAATATTATTTTTAGACATACTGGAATTGAGCCACTGTTCTGCATAGGTACAATCATAACTCACCGGCATGATGACTTTTAGGTTCCTCCATCATGGCTGTGGATAAAATGATTTGGCAATTATTTTGCAGCTTCTCACTGATTTTAAGTGTTCTCAAACTCAATATCAAGCAAGTTTTTTGGGGGGCAGCTGGTGTTGTTATGGTTGACGGTTCAAGTCCCACCCCAGCTGTTTGAGCAAGGTACTTAAATTGGTTTGCTAAATATCCACCTTTTCAATAAAGCCCTGCAAGTTGCTTTGGATAAAATTGTCTGCTAAAAAATTTGGGAAAGTGTATTTTAGTCACAGAAGTTCACCATAGTTCCAGGACTAATGTCATAATTGGTATTGGAACTCTGAATAATGAAATATCAATATAATGATTTGATATTTTTCTGACCTTATACCTTAAAAAAACTTTTGCAGCCAGCTAATTGTGCGCTACATAATTATTGACTAGCTTTTTCTGTTGATGAGTAAAATAAATAAGATACTTTCAAAAAAGAAAAGAAAATGTGAATACAATAGTTTCGACTGTCATCGATAGTAAAGTTATCATCCCTTGGTGTAATGTGTAATGTATTTGTATGTATGTGGTTATGGCGCACACTGGAGAATATCAGTACAATTAAGAATCATTGTTCCCTTCTGTTCGGTAGATATTTTTTCTGTCCTTTTAAGGCTTTAAAAAGTTAATTAATGTAACTAATGTATATTCAGTAGTATAGTGGTCATGGCTTCACCAGTGTGTTGAATAGTCACTACTCAAATGCAAGCCAAGATGCGCAAGCCATGGTTTATCTATATTTTCTTTTACAATAAATTTACTTTTTTACTTAATCACTTAGTTCTTCACTGATCCAGGATCCATTGGGGCAGTGTATTGTAGTCAAAGAGGTTCACCATAGTTCCAGGGCTCGTATTTAATAAGTGACATTAGAATAGTGAATATTGCATTCATTTTTATATTACAATACAATGATTTGATATTTCTATAACCTTTATCTAAAAAACAATACTTTTCAAAATGTTCTGTTCTTACTATGCTTCAAAATGAAAAGCATCAACATAAATCACTTTATTAACTTAATGGCAAATATGTTTCTCCAGACAGTTTCTTCACACTGAGATACTTTTGCACAAGATAAATATTAAGTAT
The DNA here is from genome assembly GCA_025775065.1 of Hiodon alosoides. NCBI lineage: Eukaryota > Metazoa > Chordata > Actinopteri > Hiodontiformes > Hiodontidae > Hiodon > Hiodon alosoides. The sequence goes on along the minus strand of JAOYSI010063791.1, from coordinate 10,073 downwards.
ATTTAAATATTTAAAAAACAAAGTACTAACCTGTTTGTGTGATGTCAAATGCAACATACAACACAATCCAATACAGCACCCCGTGTGTGTCTTCTTTTGTCCCCATGGTGCCCAGTGGCTTTTAGGGTTTTCCCTAAAGGTGCTCTGAGTAATGTGCTAACCTTCTCTCTGGGTTTTATGCCATCCATTTTTGAGGAGGGATCAAAAAACACCTAAATGTTGTAAGGTGGAGGTGGGGCCAAGGATCAAGGCAGTTTCTTTGGGGATGGGTATTGACATTACATTTAATTACATTTAACAGTGATACACAATGTGTAAAGTTTCTCATACAACAGCCGGAATGCTTTAAGTTAACTTTTTACATGTGTAATTGCTGATAAAGAATACATTTAAGTTCCTACCTCTATTTGTAATATCTGAGCTTTGTAAATATCCTGTTATGGTAATCAGGGCTGTTAATAAGTTATGGTGAAACAAGGAAGAAGAATCCACCGGCACATTTCAATACTGTTTGATAAGGATCTCTTCATTAAGGCGGTTTGGGCCGCAGTTGCACATTAAAACATGTTTGCTTAATCAGATAACAAATATTTTATATTTCATTAACTTTTTTAATTTTTTTTTTATTGTGGCTAACCAAAGCCCAGCCAAAATTTTCTCATATTAAAATATAAAAATGTATTTTATAAAAACTTGTTATTGTTGTCTTAATAAACAAGCATTTTACCTGTCTGCACAGACTCTATTTGCACCACCTGATAATTTGAATAGTTATTTTAAAGTTATTAAAGCATTTTAGAGGAATTTAGGTATTCTGCAATTTATTGTTAGCACTTATTATATATAAATTGTTTCAGATATATGTTAGTCAGATCTGCCTAGCTATTTGTGTGTTCTTTATGTCTATTTTGCAGTACAATGCTTGTTCAGTTACATTTCAAAACACAAATTTCATTAACAAACTTAATTTTACAAATCAAAATTTGGGAACCCTCTAATTTCACTTTATATACCTGTATTGAAAAAATAAATAAATGTGAGTATCAGGTTGTGAAAGTTTGACTTTGGTCACAGCCCTAGTCTCTAATTCAGAATCCAATACAGTATGATCAGGCTTAAATAAACATTTTTTATCATGTTATGTTTTGCATCTTAAACAAATGTTCTTAATGGTATACTGTAAAGACAAATTAATGAATATCATTAAAATCTGAGATTAACACTGAGATTTAAAACTATACAATGTAAAAACAATATATTCAACATATCATTGATAGTAAAGTCATTATCCCTTGGTGTAATTTGTGGTTATGGCACACACCGGAGAATATCACTACAGTTAAAAACCATTGTTCCCTTCTGATCAGACTTTTCTGTCTATGTTAGGATGTTTAAAGTTAACTAATGTAACTAATGTATATTAAATAGTCTAGGGTTCACAGCTTCATCAGTGTGTTGCATATTCACTATTAAAATCCAAGCCACAATGCGTGGAAGCCGATGCTTGGAAAAGGGGTCGGTTAATCTATATTCTTAGTTCCACACTGATCCAGGAACTGCAGCCCTTTTTCCAGTTTTTCCATGGGGCAGACGTACGTCCCACTAGATCCTGTTCTGGGCAGCCTCAAAGGTAGTCTTGCATTATCTCTACAAACATTAGTTTCCACTAAAAAGTATCCCTCCCTCCCACTCTTTATAATGTTCTTGCCCTGCAGTGTATTGCTTTCCACACAAACTGGGCTAACTTTTAGTTGCATTTGTGATTGTTTGATCGCTGCAGGCGGATGCTTCTCTACATAATCCCATCGCTAAAGTCAATGTAGGAACCTAAATAAAACAAACTCTTGCGTAACTTAAATACACCGTGGAGATTTATCAAGTAGGAGGTTGTCTGTCCAAACTGTGGTGAACAAGATAAAAATGCCATACAATAATTATCGACTCAACATACATCATTTGATGAGTCATATAGGGTACATTAGACCAGCCATTTGTCAAAAGTCCACGTCTTACTATCAGATCTGTTGATACCAGTGTCTGAAACTTTCGGAGGGAGGACGCGTTGAAGAATAAAATATAACATGTTTTACTTCTTGGTTTGCATTCAACTTTAATACCCATAAAATAAAACATAATTACCTATTTATTTTTGGAGACAAGTAAGACTAAGACCCTTGTCTGAGGTGCCTGATCACAAAGTGCATTAGTGCATTCTGTGTGGCATCAAACGATCTCTATATTGCAACATGCATATGTATTTATTTGATGAATGTGTCCAAAATGAGAAGAGAATGTGAAAATGAGAAGAGAATGTGTGAAAAATCTGCCAAATTTACTAGTTGTTACTTGGTGGAACATTAATAGGTATTAATTCGGCAATTAATCTGCGTGATAGAATGAACCATCTTTAAAAAGAGGGCATAATTAATCACTGACTAGTGTATTTTAAGGGCAAGTTAACAAACATGGTGGTTGTGATTGTAAATAACCCGTGTTCCAGTTATTCCAGGCCTACACCATACATCATCGATCTACGATCCTGTTTTCCAAACCCACACCATACACCATAGATGTTCAGGTTGTTCCTAAGAATATCATTTTTTGCTGGGGTCTTCGATTATGTGTGCTAACGTCAACTGAAATTCTAAGGCATTTTGGATTTTTTAAGGTGTGCATTTCCCATCATTTTGTTTTGGCACTCCGTGGCTTTTTTTCATAAATGTATGTAGCCACTAACTGTGCTAAAGGGGCGCTTATATATGTGTTGACTGAGTCATTAAATTGTTAAAGTAAACTGGATATTTAAATTTGCAATGTTTACTCACTCAATGGAAGTGTTTTTTTTCATGAACTGGAGATGAGAAGATTAGCAGGCTGGGAAGCTTGTTGGGAGACAGGAACAGGTGAGTTGATAGGGTCTTTTTCTTTGTGGACGAGGACGAGTGTGAGGTGGCTGCCTAGGCCAACAGCTCGTACTAGGTGAGTAGATGTTCTCCCATTGCATCTGTAAAGGGAGTGCGTCATCTATTTTGGTGAGTGTGGTTGCTGGGCACAGCCTGTCTGGAGGCTTAGTGGGCTCCCTTGTCTTCCAGAAAATTTGGAGGGGTTGTCACCAACCAGAGAATAACATCTGTCAGGGAGGGGAAGCGTGCTCCCGAGACGACCAGCACCAGTTTAAACCTGCCTTGGCGTCGGCCCAGCATTTCTCTGTCCTTTGGCATGCTGTGTGTCGTGTAGTGTTGAGTGATGAGTATTGTATTGAATATTGTGATAACTGTGGTTTGTTGAATGTTGAGCCAGATGCGGGCTTGGAACAAGTTTGGCTTGGTACAGGTTACTTGGTGCTCTTATTGTTCTCCAAAAGGTTTTCATTTTTAAATGAGCGTAGTGGAGCAGTGAATCTTGGTTTTTAAAGCGTGGGACATCCACATCCTGAGGAAGGGCCTGGTTGGAGTGAACTAGTGGGGTGGTCTGGTTAGTTAGTGTGCTAGTGGAACAGCATGTATGGTTAGTTTGCTAGTGGGGTGGTGTGGTTAGTTAGTGTGCTAGTAAGGTGGTGTGGTTAGTGAGTGTGCCATTGGAGGATCTGGGCAGTTTTTTTAACCTTTTTTTCATCAGCACAATGAAAGTTATTACATTTTATAAAGACAATTTTTTTTATAAATACAGTGGTTTTTAGAATCTCTATGTCCAACCTATTGTGTTGGGCTGGAGGGTGGATTATTGCCTGTGGTGTCACATGGGAGTCACATGGGATGTCAGTGAATGCATTTTTTTTTTGTACTGACTTATTTCATCTGTGACACAGGTGGTCCCATTCTATGAGTATGAAAGAGACCATCAAACACAGAAATTAAATGCATTGCTAAATTTTATTGATGAGTTTCAAGTTTATGAGAATTCAAAATTAAGATACAAAAGCAGAAGAAAGCACCAACTAAGATAAATGCAAGACATCTTCTAGTCACCCAGTGAATGTTAGGGTTAAAAATTGAGAATTAAACAAAAAAAAAACATAAATAGAGAACAATAGTTCAACAAAAGAGATGTTGCCTTCACTTCCTCTCATTGACTATCGCCTTTGGTTTGGTTTTTCCTTCTGCCGAGCTGGGGAAGTTTCCTTCACGGTGCATTCGGTTTGGAGGCAGGCACAACTTTCGATGTAGATGTAGGAGTGGATGAATGTCTTACCACCAGGGCAGATCATTGTCACCTCCTTGTCACTGGTGGCTACTTCTTGACAGCAGGAACAAGAGTGCTCTACCATTGCAGTTTTTACCGAGTACCTGGGAGGCGAGGAAAAGGCATTTAGGTTGGGATGCTGTTATCACTGCGTTCAACAGATTACTCTTCAAAGCTTGAACAGTCAGTGCCATATGCATAGCTTGCTGGGTTGTAGCAAGATTAAATCCATATTCTAATCCAGGTAACACTAAGGGAATGAATAATTCAGAAAATTCCAATTAAACAGTCCATTGAAAGCGTTCTCAGCTGTAACCAGAGCTGTTGGAATGAGACTCACATGGAGTATGTCCCACAGGAACCTTCGCACATTGTCATGTCCACAGGCACGGAAGAATTGCAGCCATTGAGCGTCAGGGTTTGGGTGTTCTTGGTCACGGTACAAGGCTTCGGTATTGGGATGCCTGCAAAAATGATAAATTTTTCCTCAAATTGTTCATACCAGTGTAAGACACAAGGTTGATTGACATGCCAAAATCTGTAGGACCAGCAAATGCACTTGGCATGCGTTTAACTTGGAAGCACCTTATTCAAAGAAATCACTTAGTCTCATGTAACACTCATTTCTTTCAAGAGTTTTAAGCAGGCTTACATATGTGGCAGCAGCGGTCTGGAGCAATCATTTCAGTTCCCTGTTAGAGTGAAAAAAAACGCTTGTTGATTACATAGATCTTAGTCAGACCGCATGCGTTTTGTGCTCCAGGACTCGTCAATTGATTTGGTAGGGGATAAATGCCAGTTGTGTCAACTCACAGGAATACAATCCTCGGGGTAGAATTCAGGGCAGACAATCATAGCCTCCATAATGATAAATTGTCCGTCAATTTTCGCACACTCGTACTTGACACAATAATTGCCTGGGGGGCTCCAAATGGTTCCAGGCTGCAGAACAGAAGCAGAGAAGTAAGAATAGAAATACAAACTCAGGGCTGGCACTTTACAATGCCAACAGGCACTACAGGTTCAGAAGTTGCATTCAAAAAAATCAAAGAAAACATCTGAATGAATTTCTAGCTCTGTAGTCACCTGAATGGTGATTGTAGTGTCGTTCATCGGAATGAGGCAACTCGTCTGCACACATTTACCACAACACTGTCCAGGCACAGCTTGTAGTTCAAAGCCCTGCAAAGAAAAAGAAAAAAACATTTTAAAGATATGTGTTCTCTCCTGACCCAAGCTTTCACCAGCTTTCCATTAGGTTCACTTGTTGCTTGTGATCACACTGGATTTTTGCCATCTCTGGGATGTCCATACCTCCTGACATTGAATGTCACATGGTATTGCTGAACACTTGATGACATGTAGTTTGGTGTTGGGGTCCACCTCGGAGTCGCAGTAACATGAGTGACATTTCTCTTTGGGGACAGAGTCCCCCGTCTGGTAGGGGATCACAGGCAAACAATTAAAACACTTACAGGTTCATACACGTAGGCTAATTCATCCACTCCGCTCTTTTAAACCCAAGTTTACAACAGGCCTAGAACAGGAAACACCAACAATAAAGGGGCCCTCACTCAAAACATTTAGCTCTGTGAAAACATCCAAACTTTTTCTCACCTGGTATTCCGTGTTATTATAGACACAGACCTCTTTTGGAACTGTAAAGAAAATCATCAGTGTCAAATATTTTCCTTTTAACTAACAACTGACCACCTACACACTGATTGGCAGAGATTAACAGCCGATATTTCTCTCCCAAAATGCACTGACATAGAAATGGCTTGGGGGTGTGAAAAAACTTACCACATGTATGACTGGGGCAGCAGGTTCCCATGGTCATAACTAGTTGGAATCCAACTTCACATACTGGTTTGATTGTTGAACAGAGTGGGGCTTCGCATACTATGGGGAAGGGGGAAACAAAGATCAATTAAAACACATTGCTGACAGTGTCTGTGATAAGCTAACAGGGAGTAAACTGCTATAACGGCAGGTTTATAAAGTGCCTTCTAAGGTTTTTTTTACAAGCTCAGTATAATATTCAGATCAAGGATCACTAACCGCACTTTGTCTTTGTGCAACAGCCAACTGTCTCTGTGATTGTCATTTGACCCTCCTGATCACAGGTGACTGGTGGTTGGGGTGGGCAGTCCACTGCCTTACAGTTCACAGTATACGTCTCGGGTGTACACACACACTCCTTGCAGTCATTTACCCATGTATCACCAGGCTGTGAGTTGAAAAGACTCACAGTCAGCACACTTTCTACAGCATCATTCTCTGCTTCCTGCATTCCTGTGTCTTAAGGAAAACTTGTTTAAAGTATTGCACTATGGCCCAGTGGCTTAAGATTCTGGAACTACTCTTCCTGTAAATATCCTGCTGTAACTAAGTGTGAGGGGCAATGAACCCTTATGATGGTGTCTGGTAAGCAAGTCAACAATGAAGAGATACTGGAAAGAACACTTAATTGAAATTGTTAATAATATTTAATTAAGGAGTTGATGAGTTTTGGTTACCTTTTTCCATTTTCCATCAGGTAAAACACAGACATCTGAGAGAGCCAACAAAAAAGAGAATCAGCCAAACCATGGAGTTACATCACAAGGTTATTTGCCTATGTGTGGCTCTGTTGTGTTAATAAATGCCAGACTGTAGAAAAACATTTGTACACTGAAGCTAAATAAATGTTAGCATAACAATATTCAGAATCCAGAAGCTGCCCAGAATGAGAAGTAGCAGGATGTTGGTTAAAGTCTCATCTGTAGCCAGAAAAAGCTTGTTATCCTCACCACAGCTGGGGACACAGACATTAGTTGTTGGGCCCAGCTGGAACGTTCCATTGGGGCAGAAGCATCCCTCCTCAAATAAATTGTCGGTATAGCTGTATTCGTTTTTCACCCCAATGAATTTTGCATCGTACCTATTTAAAAAAAAGAGATTACTTTCACCTGGGAGTACTGGCATTCCCAGCTCTGTTTTTGCATGTGTGATTGCACTGGTCAAACACTTTGAGTTTGAGAGTGTGTGTTTGGGAGGGGGGGTTGATTACACAGAACAAGATTCATAAGATTCATAAAAACCAGACAAAACATCAGCTTTAGGTTAGTGCAGTTCCAAAGTCCAAAGTGCGATACTGTGCCATGCTGAATCCTGTATATATTGTATTACAAAGGTTTGCAATACATAAATGTTAATGACACTAACACATACATATGCACACTTACCGAAGATCACAGGTAGGCTCCACCAGGGGACCACATGGCTCATACACTTTAGGATATTGGCATTTGTAGTCTAAAGAGATCGACAAAGTTTGAAAAAATTAACATCATTCTATTAATTGTAAAAACATTTAACAATATCTTCATTTATGTTCTCATGTCATCATTCCTACCGCATTCTCCATCTGTGGAGCTCCTCCAATCAATGCAGATTCCTGCAGCTGCGCATACAGCTGCATAGGTCTGCAAGCTAGTGCAGCCAATTATAGGGCCCATGTGACAAACATCAAACTTGCAAGCATCCAAAAATGGTTCATAAGGGATGACGCCATGGCATTTTTCAAAGGCCCTATATTGAGGTAAAGAGAATTTTTACTTGGGAGATACAAATACATAACAGCTTTACTTTATTTGAACCCATATCAGCTCAGACATGATGAGGTGAGACAGCTTTGGAGAGTAAATAGAGAGCTGCTGTTATAAGGAACAGTTGTTTTCCAGCTTCTTGACAAGCCAAATATGACTTCTATAAAACGGAAGAAACTGAGAGCCTGTTCCCCCTTACTTGCTCTGGATAGTTTTACAGATGATCGGGTCACACTGTGGGGGTGGTATTGGTGTCGGTGTTGGTGAAACAGGAGGTGGGCAGTGGGTGTTGTTGTCAGAAACACGCCAGTGGTAGGCCATGTTGGGGCATGACGAATCAATGGTACCGTTGGGCAAGCGACAGTCATCTTTCTGATTGTTGTCACAGGTTCCTTTGGTAAGAAAAACACACTTGTGGGATAGCCTTCCCATACTAAGGTGTATTGACAGAATGGGGGCTTTTTTAAACCTTTAACTTAATCTTTTCTCTAAGTAAACAATCAATTATATTATAATTGTACATGCTTTTTTGTTGGCAAAGCACTATTGCTGTTCACTTTTTTTGTATTTCGAAAAACCTGCATCAGTGAGTTCTGTACTTACCACACTGTCCCTCTGTGTTGTTGTAGAACTTCAGGTATGGCAAGTTAATGCTGAACATTAGGCCATTGAAGGTGACCATTGCATTGATGGCCGGTATGAACAGCATGGTATCTATTCCAGTTTCTGTAATCCTGAAGTCTCCATTTTCATAAGCTGGGAAGATTCGCTTGTGGTTTATGTAAATCTGGAACACACCATTTAAAGAATAAATGACCATTGTACTACCCTTACTGTTTTAATATATAAAAATCTACTTGATTTCTAGCTCAAATATAACTGTAGAGTTGCCAATTACCAGGTTTGTAAAAACACCATGAATGTCCTTCTGTGTCATATATATTTCATAGGATTTGTAATAGACTGTCAGAGACTGTGGACAGGAAAGGCCATCAGGGGAATCGCAGTAGTAGTTGTCAATGACGACACTGAAGTTGTATCTCGGAATGATCTCTTTGACTAAAACATAGGAACAGTTCCCCTGGAAGCCATAGTATTTTCCATCAAAGGTGATGTAATGAGGGTCTCCCCACCCGGAGCAGATACCTAAAGATAAACAATAACAAGTTTCAATTCCCTTTTCTAAAATTCTTTTTCCTTAAATTTTATTTAAAATGTAAGGAAGAATTACAATAATAAGATATGTATTTCAAATAGGGGAAAAAGAACAATGAACAATGAATGAATGAAAAAGAACAGAAGAAATGAACATTTTGAAAACATGAAAGTTAAACGATTAAAGTTAAACGATATTAATATAATAATTGCTCTTGTTATAGTTTTGATACTTTTCATGCTCATTTAACATTGTACCTGTTTAATTCACAAGTTAAAAGGAGAAGATCAGTTTCGAAGGGAAAACAACATAAGTCTGCATAAAAATATTATGATGATTTTTCCAGACTTACATTGACATTCATAGTGAAAGCAACATCCAGAGTCATCATAGACCTTGATTGGTGGATAGTTGTTCTGACACACAGGAGGTGTCGCAGGCTCACACTGGATGGGGGTCAAGATGACAGAACCACTTTTGCAGGTTGCATTGCTGCAGTTGTCTAACCAAGTTTCACCATCCTACAAAGACAGAAGAATATATAAGAACAGGAACGAGTTTGCCATGATTTTTTGAATTTTATGAAACAAACATTCAGAATACAATTTAGCAAGTTTTTTATTACCTTTCTTGGTGGATGGTACGTAATGCAGTTCTTTGGTTGGGAAGGAGTGGTGGTAGTTGCTTTCGGGGTGGTAGATGATGATGTAGGAAGAGGGGTGGTGCAAACACTAAAATGTTTCTCTATTCCACAACTTGCATTACAGTAAGCACTGAAGCACCACCCATCAAAATCAGTCACATTGTAGAGTATAGAACCTGAAAAAAAAGCTATTAGCATCTAGCTCAACGAATATTATATAGGGAATAATGATGAATGCATCAAACTTATCACTGAGATTAATCTTACCGGGAGGATACATTGTGCCATTGTAATGGCACACGCATTCGGTAGAAGTTACGGTGGTTTTGACTACTTGATGAGAGTATGGAGGAAGAGTTGTTGATGCCGTTTTAACAGAAAAGCTTGTTGTGGAGGGAGATGTTGTAGTTTTTTCACATGAGTTAGTACAACATTGCACTTTAATCTCATAATCAAAGCACTCTTGCTGAAGTCCTTGGTTGCTGTTTTGGCAAATCAATCC
>JAOYSI010063780.1:3534-23392 GCA_025775065.1 Hiodon alosoides | reverse complement strand
AGCTACAGTACTAGATGATATCTATACACAGCCCTGTGCCCTGCGTGTTAGGATCTGAGTTGATCTGGGCTGATATGCGTGTTTTTTTGTGTGTGTGCTAATGTGTATGTGTGTGTGTGTGTGTGTGTGCGCGCGTGTGTGTGCGTGTGTGCATCTCCAGATGCCCATACGAAGTTCTACCCTAGCAGATCCTCAACTTTCTATGGTACTAAGCAGACCTTCTATCTGCCCTACGGTAGTGGAGACCTATACGGCGTGTTTGGATACGATACCGTCAATGTGAGTCTTCATGTTAAACCACAACCAATCACGGAACAGCAGCGTTTTCACCTTGGGCAAATTCCTATATTATCGATAAAATATTCGGTTCCAAAGTAAATGGATATTTTCGATAAAACCCTGGTTTAGCTTAATTAGGTTTGACCTGTCTATTCTGCTGATTCACGAAATTTGCTGGATTTTCCTGTAATCAGAGACCCATGCTGATACAGTGTGCCATTATGCCAAAAATAACCTGCATTGATGCAGAAAATAAAAAAAACGTGACAAATCAATCTATCTGGGTTTGAGAGACACAGTAACCAGCTTGGTTGATAACGAGTTTGAGAGACACAGTAACCAGCTTGATGGATAACGAGTTTGAGAGACACAGTAACCAGCTTGGTGGATAACGAGTTTGAGAGACACAGTAACCAGCTTGGTGGATAACTAGTTTGAGAGACACAGTAACCAGCTTGGTGGATAACGAGTTTGAGAGACACAGTAACCAGCTTGGTGGATAACTTGCTTACACAACCATACATCTATGACAATGCGTTCTATGACTTCTCAGGTTGGGGGAATCGTGATCAACAATCAGGAGTTTGGACTCAGCACCAACGAGCCCGGTTCCACCTTTTACTACGCCAAGTTTGACGGCATCCTGGGCATGGCCTATCCCGCCGACGCTGTCGGCCAGGCCACCACCGTGGTGGAGAACATGGTCCAGCAGAACATGCTCCAATATAACATCTTCGCCTTCTACCTGTCCGGGTATGTGTGCTGTAACATCGGTGTGTACTGTAACATCGGTGTGAGCTGTAACATCGGTGTGAGCTGTAACATCGGTGTGTGCTGTAACATCGGTGTGTGTGCTGTAACATCGGTGTGTGTGCTGTAACATCGGTGTGAGCTGTAACATCGGTGTGTGCTGTAACATCAGTGTGTGCTGTAACATCGGTGTGAGCTGTAACATCGGTGTGTGTGCTGTAACATCGGTATGAGCTGTAACATCGGTGTGTGTGCTGTAACATCGGTGTGTGTGCTGTAACATCGGTGTGAGCTGTAACATCAGTGTGTGTGCTGTAACATCGGTGTGTGCTGTAACATCGGTGTGTGCTGTAACATCAGTGTGTATGCTGTAACATCGGTGTGTGCTGTAACATCGGTGTGTGCTGTAACATCGGTGTGAGCTGTAACATCGGTGTGTGAGCTGTAACATCGGTGTGTGTGCTGTAACATCGGTGTGTGTGCTGTAACATCGGTGTGTGCTGTAACATCAGTGTGTGTGCTGTAACATCGGTGTGTGCTGTAACATTGGTGTTTGCTGTAACATCAGTGTTTGCAGTAACATGGGTTTGAGCTGTAACATCGGTGTTTGCTGTAACATCGGTGTTGGGAGCGTGATGACCAGACATCGTGTAATTTAACCCAACACAGCCACAGACACGCGTAACTGTGACTTAACGACTTAATAGCCACAACATGCGTTTAGTTGCATGCGTTTTCGTCGAGTAATCATTTCAGACTAAACTCAAGCTGATGGCACGAGAAAAGCACAGTGATTGTAACTAACACTTAGACATTGTACAGTTAGACAAGCAGTTAAATGTAGTACTAAATTACCCTTCACAATAGAGCGCCCACAAAATTGCCCTTAATTATCAGTCTTATTGTGGTCACATAAACACTGGGTGAATTTGGGTAGGTATTTGAATCTATCAGCTCTGTTTCTCAAGGCTTACATGGGCCAGCCAACGTGTATTAATTGGATCTGTGTATGTGTGTCTTGATGATCTGGGCAGAAATGAACAAGAGGGGAGTGAGCTGACTTTCGGTGGAGTGGACAACACCAGATACCAAGGCCAAATCGTCTGGACTCCGGTCACGGTTCAATCCTTCTGGCAGATCGGCATCAATGGGCATGTCCACTTTATCGCGTTACATTACACCAACGTTACATTACACCAACGTTACATTACACCAACGTTTCATTTACGCTAGCTGATGATGACCTTCCTTTGTGTATCCCACTGTGTGTATCACTGTGGCCATTTGACACAATGTCGAAGTGTGTGATACGTTACGCCCGCGTAGGTTTGCGGTGAACAACCAGGAGACGGGCTGGTGCAGCCAGGGATGCCAGGCCGTGGTGGATACGGGCACCTCCATGCTCACCTGTCCCAGCCAGTACCTGGCCAGTCTGATGCAGGTCATTGGAGCAAAGGCAAACCAGAACGGAGAGGTAACTGAGCCTCAGCTGGAAACAGCATCTAAACAGGGCTTGCAGCAGAACCGAGAACGTGGGAAACGCGGGTCACAAGTGTTGATCTCCTGTCTCTCCCGTCTGCTCCATTACAGTACATGGTTGACTGCAGCACAGTGAACAACCTGCCCACCCTCTCCTTCAGCATCAGTGGCACAAATTTCCCATTGACCCCCTCTGCCTACATCATAACGGTGAGTGCTAAGCTTCCGGTGTTGCGCTCAGAGTGGACGTTGCGCTCAGAGTGGACGTTGCGCTCAGAGTGGACGTTGCGCTCAGAGTGGACGTTACGCTCCCTCTAGCATTTTTTTGCATTTTCTAGAAAAGAATTTTCTCCCCTGGCTGCTGCCTCACTCAGATGTCTTTCTTTGAACCTCCAGAATAACTATAATGGATACCAGTATTGCCAAGTGGGCATCATACCAACGTACCTGCCGGCTCAGAACGGCCAGCCCCTGTGGATTCTGGGAGACGTCTTCCTGAGGCAGTATTACTCGGTCTACGACTGCTCTAACAACCGTGTGGGATTCGCCCAGGCCGCCTAAACGGGACGGGTCTGGACCTCCACACACGTGTCGAGCTGACCGCGCTTCTATGCCCACCTGAGTAATCATCTTAATTGATTTTGTGAATTTGCGCTACTACCATACAGGAGTAGACTGGACACTTGATCTGAAGAAGTGGTCTGATCTGAAGTGCCTGTTTGATTAAAGTTTATCTCAAATTTCAGTTTGACGGTTGTGTCTTTCTTTTTTTTTTAAATGCTCTGAATGCTTGACCATTAAGCCTCTTCCCATAAACCCCCATTTTTAAAGGACATATTTTTTGCTAAGCCATTTCTGATTCTTGTCAAATCAATTTCCCGTATAAAAACAATAACTGAGTTGGCAAACGAAAAATTAAAATTAACTGACATTTTCTGTGGGCACTTTTATGGCAAGTTAGCTTCTACTGGAGCTCAGAATAAAAAACAAACAAAATAAAGAGAAAGGCTCAATGCACCAAAATATCACTCTTCTCTGCTCAAAGTCAGACGGACCAAATGAAACTGCAGAGAAATCATCTGGTTAAGAATTGCATAACCACATGGTGTCCTAGCTTGAACCTCCCTACCTCATTCTGTGTCTTTCTTTAAAACCCTCCAGTTCCCTCCATGTCTCCGCTGTGTACCATTACTGAACGAGTAGAAATACTTCTCCTGGATCCTATAAACTGAAATATAACAAACCGTTCCCAGTGCTAAATACGTTATATTAGAACCAGAACCAAAAGCCTGCCAATAAAACTTTTCAGGAACAATTTAATGCCATTCCAAGCTTTAATGACAAACTAATTACCCATTAAGGCCTGTATGGGATTTAAGCTCCTCATCAGCCAGAAATCATCACCAAGTCTGACCTGACCCATGGGTCCAGCTGGGTTCAAAAGTGCGTGCTTTTTACAGTCACATTAATATTACAGGAGCTACGACAGGGAGCCCCCTTACCTACCAACCATTAAAGTTCTCTAAAAAGGGGTCTCTCTACACAGAGACTACACCTTCTCGTTTAAATTGGGGTCTGATCAGCTGAAATACCATATTAGGGCAGTCGTTGTTTTATCAAGCAGAGACCTACCGGCCTGAGGTCAGCCTTTTCCGGTCCACTGCCCCAAAATTCCCTAGTATCTCAGTCCACACACACACAAACACAAACACACACCTCGTTTTCTCGGTTGAGCACGGTTCACCAGTGATTTCCAACACGGCTGACTACGGCTTGCAGGACCATTGCAATCTGAGCCAGAAGCATCCAGTTGTTTTAATGAAGGTCCTACACAGTGTGCCAAGCATCGTTCAAATATTCGCCCGCAGATAATTATTCATTCAGTCATTCATTTTCCAAGACAGTCACCAATCCACCCATGCAAACACTGGGAGAACTCCGCACAGGGGCTGAGAGGCACCGGCGCTAACCATTGAGCCACCACGTTGGCCTTCAGGATATTTATCTCCACCTCAGCTCCTGTCAGATTCCTTGATAGGTGTTGCCCCCTCAGGACCAAGGTCAATGTTTCCAATGTTATTTAAGTGAGGCTGTCTGCCTTATCAGGAGCGCGTGTCCTGAAGGAGCCTGAGCAGAAAGGTTCAGCCCGTGATTAAATTCTGGAGCTAAGGGGAGGATGACACACTCTAGTGCTTCCCTCATTGTTCCATGTGACTAATCTGACAGAAACAAATTTTTCTCAATACCCCACTATACCACCCCGGGCTCACATCCCTCTCCCCCAGGAACATGAGATCCAATCGGCAGTAAAGGGATATCCGATGTATCACCTACAACGTGCACAGATATGCGCCCGCATTTTTCTAGTAGAGAGCAATAAGTAATGTCAATCAATGCTCCGTATAGCATACATATATTATATAATATTTTACAGGAATGTGCGCCGACATACACCATCGGAGATTATTTCAAAATATTCCAAAATGACCTGATTTTTGGTTTTATTAAAAGTATTTGTTACAATTTAAATTAGTTTTTTTTACTGACGATTGGATATTTTTATTCCGAGGCGTAAATATTCTTCACCAAGAAATACCACTGGGAAATACATCCAAATACCACAGTTACTTTATAATGCCCACGACGCGAAGTTTTAAGTCGAACCAAACAGTACCTCTGCCAATGCCTAACTGTCAGTTAGCTCATAACTGTCCTCGGACACGTAAAAACAAAAGAATTGGGTTTCTTTGGCGATTAAACTGATATTCCAGTCAAATAACGAGAAACAGTTCATGGGATGATATTTGCTTCCAACGGGGCGTGGGCCTCCAGCACTTAGAGAATCTCAGAGGAATTTTGCCATCGATTTTCAATTTAGTGTTATTTTCCAAAAACTATTCTCTCCGTTTTACATGCAATCATCACGGTGACGACATTTTCTTAGAATATACATTCAGACAGAAAATACATAAACCCTTCGGTGGCAATTGCATCATAGCGTCGCATTGTATTTTCACGGTGGTGGAACACACTAGTATAACATACATGAAAAATAGCATAAAACATGGGGTCAAACACCTACATTATAGGCTACGACAAACATAACGGTATCAACGTCCTGACTTTCGGTGCTGTTCCACCCTGGCGCCGCTGCCCTCTGCGGATGGCGTGCAGGGCTGCTGGAGTGGGCTCTCCCACACGGAGAGAAAATTAGGACTTGGTCGTAAACCTACCTGCAGCCTGGAGGAGACAGCGAATGGAAGGTGGAGAGCGAAAACAACTCGGCCCTGTCCGCCATCTTCTTCCAAGAATGAGACTAAAGTGACCGCAGATTATCACTAAGCGTCCGGTCCATTCACAGCCAGAGAGGGAGCGGACAAACAAGATCAAAGGATGATGGTGATATGCAGGAATGATTTTCTCGCCCTACGGCTACACTGCGGATGCCAGTGACGCGACGTCGCTACGCCAGATACATGTAGTAGCTGTCATTCATTCGGGCAGTCCAATCCGGACGAAAGATGTCAGATAAATACAAATAAAAATATCGACCGAATAAAGAGGGAAAATGGTTTTCTGGATACGTGAACGGAGCCCGGTAATACACCTGCGAACAACACGCATCGGTACAAATAATTTGAGCAAAGGTATTCTACAGTCTACGATGAGGGTTAAAAACAACAAACGCTGCCTACTTGTCGTCCAAAGACTCGCAATCTGCCTCCAAGCTTAGTTCCAGATCTGCGTAAAACAAGAAGTGTGCCGCTGGTGGGCAGTGCAGGACGCGTGAACCACTAAACGGCACTGCGGATAATCGCGTTGCAGTCCGCATTCGAGCGATGTTCAATCCGGCTCTGTCAATCCTTCGCACTGTTAAATCATTAAGAGGATATTAAAGAAAGTGTCGACTGATTAACAGTACATTGAATTAATATCCCAGTGTTTCCTAATATGTGAATAACTGATTCGTTATTTTGTTTTTCTTTCAAGTAGGTAGAAATGGTAAAGTAGTGACAGTAACCCTTGCGTAATGAAAATGTATTGAAAACAATCTTCGACACCTTCACGAAATAATTAGGCGACACGATACCTGGTGGAGCTGTTCCTTCAGCGTAGTGCTGAATTACATCAAAATGCGTTCAGCAACCTTTGAGTAACCTTAAAAATTCACCAACATCCCACATATTGAGAATTACTTTTCCCTTTTAAATACCACGGTTTTCCAACATTTTTAATTAAAAACCTTTTAAACAGATTAAAAAATTCAAAGAGATTTTGATCACATATACTGATTTGTGAATTCTCGGGTCAGTAGACCAAGGCCCATGCGTTTGAGGATTACAGATTTTAAAAGAAAACCATCATAATATGTTGCGTCGGGAATTAAACCAAGATGCCCTATGTAAGCCAGGCGAACCGATTACGTCTTTCCGTAAATATAGAGGCAAACAAACATCGGAAATATATTTCTTTATTGAATCGCACAGAAGGTCATGTTAAAGGTCATGTTAACAGGTCGACACGCTCACAGTCAAGACAGCCATTCTAAGCGCATGGCGCACTGTAAATTGACGCATTTCTTTACAGTCGTCCCGTGAGTTGCAAAGTTGAAACAGAGCGAGCACAGCACTGAACTATCCGTGTTCTATAAAGTGTCTTCTTCTCGCTTAACCTGGAGAGAACACGGTCATGTTAAAATGTACGTAATTTGTAACACGATTCCCGCTCTGGGTAAAACCGCAGCTCAAACTCATGTTATTTTGTGAGGATTGGTTAATCATATTGAAATAAAAATACTACTTTGAAAAACGTAGTATGTACGTATATTTTAAGTATATCAGACCAGACGTGTGGGGGGAAAACTGTACTTTTATTTAGGCCGAATTGTTTTGTTTAGTTAGTGGATTGCTTTTCAACATCAATTGTACTATTGATGTCAGATGCCATCTAAAACTTGTCGAGTGAAAACGGTAAAAACTAATTTTAATATGCATTTAAAGTATGCATACTTTATACACTTATACAAACCCACTATACTTTAAAAAGTTGCATCTAAACGTTTTAAAAAAATTGAATCTTGGCATAGGCAAATACGCTTGATGGTGTATATAACTACTATGTCTGTTATACAAACACATGACTGATTCCAATTTAAATAATCCAAATTCCAAATTATAATTCTTTAAAAACTTTCTTACCCAAAGACCTTTGCGCAGCTACGTATATATTCCTACGAATAATCCCCGCCCTTCTAAGACAGTAGCCAATGGATACGGGTGTTCGTCAACTATTATCTGTAAGAAAAAATGATTGGGTGGAAGGAATGTCTTTAATGCTTTTGTCCAATTCTGACTACGACACCCAAGACCATGTGTTAAGGAACTAAAAACTGAGTATTACTGGAATTTTACTGGAAATAACCTGGTTCTACTTTATCCTCGTGTATACCAACGAATTACGTTCTGGACTGCAAGAAATCCGACCGCCTACGAAAGGGAAAGAAGCTATATATATCGTGGTCTTAAACTACCTTGTTAGCTAGCTAACAAATACACATCCTAAATCCGCTTACCGATTTGTCTAAAAGAACATTACCATGCTAGCTAACTAAATCGACAATGCTCATTATTAGTACTGAATTGTATAGCCTCAAATTTAACAAAGTAAATTAATGGTAGTCTGTTCATTCAGTTTAATTCTATATTCTTGGTTGTAGCAAGTACCTCTTAATTTCAAAGAGGAAACTCTGAAGCAGCTCTCGGTAGAAAGTGGGCGGGTTTCGTTCTAAACAGAACTAGTATTACTAAACTAGTAATATTTAGAAAATGCAGACCAGTAAGCGTGTTATTGGTACCTCCAGCGATACTGTTCTGTACACGCCTGGTATAACTTCCGACACCGTTCCTACATTTAAGACTGAGGACGTCGGTACTGATGCTGTTAAGAGAACTGGCTGTACGTCGATAATAGACGGAAGTAGCCTTCGGGCTCCAAGTCCGCGCTGTGGCAATGGGGACGACGACTCCGAGGCGGAGTCCTATCGGGATGGGCGATCGGAAGAAGTTGACAGAGAAACGAAGGGTAGGGCCTACGCATGGTGTCGAGACTTCCTCTCCGGGTCGTGGAAAGTCATTACCGAGAAGGACTTTCAGATTAGCATTGTCAGGTAATGTACTACACGGCAATGTGTCGCCGGCATTATAGTCCCTCATCTCTCATGCGGTGAAGTGAAAATGCGCTCATTAGCTGGCAAACGCCATTACTCCGATGCTGTACAGAAGCGTAATATTTGAAGAGTATTCTGGGTGGCGCAGAGGAGTTGAAAACCAGAATGTCGCACGTTAAAATCCCAGACGATACCTGGGTGACCTAAGCCTAACAACATCAGTACATATCCAACCTGTACGATTGGATTAATAGCATCACTTTGGATAAGTAAATGCATAACAACAACCACACTAGAATGTTTTATTCTACTCTATATAGCACACCTTTTGTGTTTAAAAAAAAAATCCACTGCTGGAAACTAAACTGGAATTATCCTGTGTACGTGTGTTGATCTTCAGTGGCGGGCTGAGTAACCTGCTGTACCTGTGCAGTCTGCCTGACCATGTGCCCGACGTCGGGGGTGAACCCCGTCAGGTGTTGCTACGGGTCTACGGTGCCATCCTCCAGGTGGGTTCCCCGTCCGTCCCCTCACCACCTGACCTGGGAGGAGCCCGTTCCATTCATGGGTGGGCACTAAAACAGTGCAACAAATGAGAAACCGTCTGTGTATGGCTTAATCTCAATCTTATTTTACGAGACGCTCCATCACCAACTTCAGTTCTTTAGATTGAGACAGTGTATGGTAAGTAAGTCATTATTGTATTGTCTTTTTCCTGTTCCTGCGTTTGTGTGTGCCAGGGGGTGGACTCTCTCGTCCTGGAGAGCGTGATGTTTGCCATCCTGGCAGAGCGCTTTCTGGGTCCCCGGCTGTATGGTATCTTCCCTGAGGGTCGTTTGGAGCAGTACCTCCCGGTGAGCAGGGTTTAAGGGCTCGCCACGCTTGGTCCTGGTCCTTCTCCTGGTTCTGGTGCTGGTCCTGGTCCTGGTCCTTACGCGTGCAGCGTTGACCAGTGGTTCCGTCGCCATGGTTTTCAGAGTAACCGCCTGCGGACCGAACAGCTCCGTGTTCCGGAATTTTCCGCAGAGATCGCGGTGAAGATGGCCCGCTTCCACAAGATGGTCATGCCCTTCAACAAGGAGCCAAAGTGGCTATTTGGGACCATTGACAGGTGAGTGAATAAAGTAAATACACTGAGCCTAACGCTGGTGGAGAATAACGTCTGTCTTTTACGTTGTCACTGCCTGGCAACGGGCCCAGTCAAGTTTAGATTGGCAGAAGATGCTGACCGTGCGCTTGTGCTCGCCGTCATACTTCTGTGGCGAGGAGATGGATAACGACATAAGTGTCACACCACAGGTACATGGATCAAATACTGGAGCTGAAGTTCGTCCGGGAGGCCCATGTGAAGAAGTTTAACAAGCTAAAGAAATACAACCTGCCAGCGGAGCTGGAGAACCTCAGGTGGGGGCAGAGACTCTGTTTGCCAGCGGTACATTCCAGAATGGTTTTCCTAAAGGGCCCAATCATAATGTAAAGGTCATAACGGACATCTCAGTCTGTGGGCAGCCGATTTTTCTAGTCCCCATAGTGACCAGGATGGTTAATTAATCACAGAGCAGGATCAAGATTTTCTCCCTCGTGTGTATTCCTCCCCCCAACCCTGAAGTAAGGGGATTAGCATAACGCATGGACCTTGATGGTTCAACCTCTGAAATCACCTCCTAAATGGGACCTCCCCTCCCCTCCCCCATTTCCCCCATGAAGGACACTGTTGGCTGCGACCCCCTCTCCTGTGGTGTTCTGTCATAACGATGTGCAGGAAGGTAAGGGCTTCATATAGCTGGTTACTATTGGTCAAGTTACTCTCACAAGTGATAACTGACAATTAGTTTTATTAGTTAAGATTTGCCCTGTGTCAGACATGGAAGTATACTGAAATGTTTTTTTGTAGGGAACATTCTCATGCTGGATGACAGAGACCCCTCCTCAACGGACAAACTGATGCTCATAGACTTTGAGTACAGCAGCTACAACTACAGGTAAGTGACTGGCTTACCAAGGATTCTCGAACCCAAGTTTGAGAAATGCCTCGTCTTCAGCCGAGCAGTAAAAATGTACCGCTGGTGTGAATCTCGCTTTAGTTCCACCCTAAATCCTCCGCGCTTTCACAACTGTGTTCCGAATGCCCAACAGAATGGGATCTCTTTATCAGGGGCTTCGATTTCGGCAATCACTTCTGCGAGTGGGTGTACGACTACACGCACGACCAGTGGCCCTTCTTCAAGGCAAACCTGGAAAACTACCCAAACCGAGAGCAACAAGTCAGTGCCAGGTTTACAAGTTAACACCCTGCCACCTGCTGGCGAAGACTGGTACAACGTTGTGTACCAGTCTGAAAAGGCCATATAGGCTGTACAATAATTGTTAGTGAGTAGATTTAGATATACACGTATTTTATCACGTTTGAATGAATCGGGTTTGTTGGCCATTCCTTCTCCCCCCTCCTTTTGTAGCTGCATTTCATCCGAAACTACTTAACTGAAAACGGGAGCCATTTTGAAAAAGCTCAGCATGACGACCAAGCCAAAATTGAGGAGGAAATGATCACCGAAACCAACCGGTATGACGTGTATGGGATATAACTGATACCATCCCATGGTCTCGCGTTCAGAGACTCACTGAACATTTTCTTCCTCGTTGTTCAGGTACGCCCTGGCTTCTCACTTCCTGTGGGCTTTGTGGTCCATAATTCAAGCCAAAATTTCTACGATTGAGTTTGGATACATGGTAAGCGCGGAGAAACGTGACACTTCCAAAGTCTGGAGACGCACGCGTTCTCTCCTACGGCACACGATTTTCTTCCAGGGTTCCCCTAACCTTCCCGAAATTCGAAAAATGCGTCACATTTAAACGCAGGGAGGCTTACCCTGCGTCTGTCTCAGCTTTCCTCAGCACTGCCATATCTGTCTTGTGATGTGGGGACAACCCTCCTTTCACGTTTAAATCCTTCCCCCTGGATTCTGTTTAACCTTGGCTTTTCCCTTTTCCCTTTCAGGACTACGCGCAGAGCCGGCTGGACGCGTATTTCAAGCAAAAGCAGCAGCTCGTGTAGTTCATCACGGAAACGATGCGGATCGTATAAACTGTAATGCGAAATCAACCATCACCTCTATTCTCTTGCTAGCTCAAACGGTTAAATCAGCAGAAAGGGTTAAATCAATAAGCAACGGTTACTCGTAGAAAAGTCTGTCCTCCCCTACTGGAAATGACTCATCTTACCAATGAGCTAGCGCCTAGCTAAAAGCGTCCGTTTAATTGCGCGTTCAACGTCTGGCCGTAAAATAAGGGGGGGTTAAATGTCCGCTTCATTATGTGGTCTAACCAAACTTAAAATCTACATCTTGCACGTGTTCCCTGACACTGTATCATGGTTTGAATAATGTGTGTTCTTTTGAAACGTTTGTTTCCTTAATCTTATTTATGTGTGTATGCTTCAAATTTGTTTGCAGTAGTCTCATTTATTTGTATATCTAGGGTAGACTGCTTTTATTTATTGCTCACGGCGCCAGAACAGCATATTAGGGTCCAGAAGGCGTGACGTTTGTTTTTACCTCAGAACTTGTGACACGATGGAAGTCTGTAACCTTTGTGGTTACGTCCCTGAGCAAGGTGCTTTACTTAACCAGAGTCCTCAGTTAATATTCCACTGTGTGGATGTAACACACCCAGGTCACTCCGGGCGAAATCGTGTATAAAGATAGCGCCGCGAGTGATAAATAAATGCAGTTTGGGGTCTCGTGTGAAATATATTACGGCGTAATTCAGTTGGCGAAGATCACAGGAGCCAGGAGACGCGAGCCTTAACGGCAGGGTGAACCACTTAATGTTACACGGGCAAATAACGTACCTTTATTTTGTTGCTACAGGATAGGAGACTCACGACGATTAAGTTTGATTGATTCTGGCTCTAAGTTTATTATTGGTATATTTCACACGAGACCCCAACCAAAAAATATTCATGGACCAAAACAAAATAACAGCTATTGCCCTCTAGGGGACGCACAAGTACGGGGTTGGAAATTCCAGAACATACTGCAAGCTTATTACTGTAATTTAAAAATGTCGCCACAATTAAATTAAGCATCCGTCGCACTAGATATTGCATTTCAATTGCTGTAACTGAAATGCAATGCCTGCAGCCTTTTGAGAACAATTTATAAAATAATTTAGCTATGGAAGCGAACAGAAATTAGAGCAATTACTTTCAGTGTAACTGAATAGGACTGAACTCAACCACATCACGGGAGTTTGCTTTTACATTTGGGAGGAAAAACGTGTGGCTTTATACGCCTGCGATTTGTTTCAGTGATATGACGAGAGCAATTCACTGTGACCCGTGAAGAAAATAAATCCTGACAAAAATGTGACGTTAACAAGCTCGACAAACCTGGAAAAATCTGCTGTAGTTTAGATGACCAGCAGAAATGGATGCACATTCAGTTAACACTCGGTTTTGTTTGTCTGTTTTGAATTGTAGCAGTGTCATGAATTATCATTAAAGCGTTAATAAACAGCTTTATAAATCGCCTGATGGGTCCTATAATTTCTTGCAAAAGAACATTTACTTTTGGTTTCAGACTACGGCTAGCGCAAGTCTGGGTCTATATAGGTCTATAAACCTTGGCTAGCGTCACAATTTAAATTCCGTTCGATTTTCCACATCGATGAATCGCTCACGCATTGAGAGTGCCCGTGACAACAAACTGTTACTGATAAAACAAGGACGTCATATTTTGGTAAATACAGTATAAAGACAATTACTGAACATAATTGCAAACCAGACAAAAATCCCAAAGCAATGTAGGCCTATAGATGTTATCTAAACAAGGTCGCCTATTACCCAGGTTTGAAACTTAAATTAACGTACGAAAGACTTTATATTCTTTAGTTCATACCTCATTTTTTATTTTGTCAAGTTACTTGCTGCCTATACAATACGTTAGAACTCTCCAAAACATTTGATAGGTAGCAATAAATTAAACTGAATCCCATTTAAACAATGACGCTAAGCGCACCGGTAAGACATTCCGTGTGTAAAATCTGAACAGACCTCATAGCCTTTGGCAAAAGCCTTTGTTAAACAGGTTTTCAGTTTTAAATAAATGTAGAATTGGGGTTTTCGTTAGTTCATTCGCACATTGTATTTGATAAAAGTATTGCCTAGTTTTGAATTTAATTCCAAATCCTACTAAACGTTACTGTTTACTTACCAGCCTTCATTAAACACATCTGTATCTTAAACCGTCTGAGTACAGAAAAGTGAGCGGACCCTTGCCCCGGTGTGGAGGTTGGTGTTGACGTTCTGCGTGGCGAACTGCGGTTCCACCTTGATGATCCGGGGCTTGTCGATGACCCTGGCTGTGCGGTTGCCCTTCTCCACGATACCGATGATCCAGGCTCTCGCCGTATTTCATTCTGTTGAGCTATGAGTGCATGTATTCTCACGCTGGGGAGTGGCAAATTCTTCAGCAAACTTCTTGGCCTTCATAAATCTCGACAAGTTGATCAACAGCCGACTAATTTCTGTGTTTCTACAAGACGCTTAGTTTGCCAAATATCACACTGTCCGTGGCATTCCGCAGTTAGCTTGGGTTACTTTTCAAAAGTTAAACCAATTAACAGCAGAATGAGAATCAGAACGACGCTGTAAAATACCTTTAATTTTTAAAAAAGTATACTCTCTCGACCTATATAATTGCCTACATATTCAGTAGTAAATATAGTGGGAAGTTAAATGTTAAAACATTGTAGTCTTTCAATGTCACTGTAAATTAACGTGCATTCAAATAAAACAATCAGATGTCAGACCATTGTAATTAATTCGGAAGTGAAATGCTTTCGAATTAAAGATAAAATATTCAGGAATTATTCTCAAAAATCGAATATTATTTATTTGAAGAACTGACAGTATTATGATAACTTTTGTATCATTTATTTTCAGTAATTTCTACTCTAGATGTCTGTAGTTGCGTTATTTACGTAATCCGATTTTACGTAATTTTATCCAACGGAAGTACCAGAATACCACTTCCTGTTTTGTTTTGTTCATCCGATTCGATTCTACGTCGTGAACGTAGTAGAAGACATTTTCAAATCATGGATATACTTAAGGCCGAAATTGCGCGGAAAAGAAAACTCATAGAAGATAAAGATCTTTTTGATGTAAGTATAATAAGTAATTATAAAACGGAACGCTACGTAAACACTATAAACCCTATTGATTATCCTCCGGCATGTTGGCACTGTATAGTCGTACGCTAACGTTGCTGGTTTTCTTTTGGGTAGAGCGCCGTGTAGCCAGCAATAAACATGTTTTTTGAGCAAACCATAAGCCAATCTGGTCCTTTAACTACACGGAATAGTTGGTGATGGCTACCAAACGGACGCGTTGTCTTTCACACGTTGAGTGCAATGTCTATTCACCTTTTTCCCCCCTCTGTGTGCCGTTTGTTTATGTAATTTACAGGACTCCAAGACATATTTTAAACGGGGCGATCTTGCCCGGAAAGAGGAAGAGGAGTATTACAAACGATCTGGCTACAAGGTACTGTGGTAAATTAAAGTCTTACTGTGTTAAAAGTACAATTGAGGATTGGAATTGTAGAAAAGATTAACTGTTATTGCTTCGTTCTAATCTAGTAAATCGTCATAGAATTTAACTCATTATGAAAGTAAGGGCATCTTCTCTGTCGTAGACTCTTGAGTGCAATTAAAGTATATGTTCCAGTAATGCGCAGAACATCATTTTCAGTGGCCTTGGTTCTTGGATTTAAAAAAAGTCAGGTCACCCATACAGTGCATAAGCTCTGCTTCCTAATTCCTGTGTATAAATTACTCTCAAAGTTTCCAGTCAACAAAGGAACATCTGCTCCTCTTCTGCGCCAGGGCTTTGCCCGCAGATCTGCTCTGGTCTGGTTCTTTGACCAAGTCCCTCCCTCCCTGGTCTATCAGCTTCCAGCTAGGGTGTTCTGCAAAACGGACGGTCACTCCAGCAACATTTACTGGGGGAGAGAAGGTGTTTACATTTCAGATCTGAAATGAAACGGTGTCTGCTGATACTAATGCTCTCTCCGTCCTGTCTGCGTCACGCCGTAGGTTGATAACGGGCAGCCCACGGGACAGGTATGGGATGGCTGTGCACTCTGAGATGCGGTCCCGTTGATTAGCCCGACACTGCATGCTGATTCATTCGTTACTTGTTGTGCACAGCATGCCCCAAGGTTGTGTGTCAGCTGTGCTTTTAGTTCATACGTGTGGCGGTCCCCCAGGAGAAGCCACTTCAGTCATTTGGAGCTTTGTTTTGCAGTCTTTTTTGCATGCTTTTTGCGCAGGAAAACTTAATCTGGCCTCCAGTCAGTGATCTGAAAATAAAAATTAAATTGCCCTTTGAAAGCCGTTGCCCATCGGGGGTAACAAAATACTCAGCTGGGCAACACCCCCGCTACTTTTCAGTTGGCTTTTTTTACGCTGGCTTCCGTTTATGTGATACGGTGATTCCGTTTTTTTGTGCTTAGATATAATCTGGAAACGGTGCATGTCTTCTGAAAGCATGAGCCAGTGAAATGATTGTACTTCTGATACAAATGATTGGATACCGGAGGACCTACAAGCGGTGTGTCTGCGTAAATGCGTCTGGGTTTTTGAATCGACAAGCTGTTAATCGGTTCCTTTTTCAAGCAGCAGGGGAATGATTAAGCAGTGACACTCTTCGCTCATGCTTGGGGTTTTACCACGTGATGGTGGTGCCGCTCAGGGTAATTTCTGAGTAGTGCTCAATTCCCATCACAAAGTGATTGTAGTTGCTGTTAAGCCAGTCTACAATGCGTGCATGCTGCACTGACTGCGAATCATATGAATGAATGAATGACTCACCCCACCACGCTAGGTTCACAGATCAAGTCCCCGATGAGTGAAGACGTTGCCTGGGCTCTGGAGGTTTGGCCACATCCCCCTACGTTGAATGACTCCTTATCACTGCACACGTCCCATTGACTGTGCAGTGTCCAGGAGCGTGACTCAAAAAGTCAAGATGTGCTGTACTGTGTGTGTGTGTTGGAGGGCGCACTGGAGTCACACATTAACCACATCACTGTCCCACGTTAAGCCGTTTTCTTGTTGCTCTTGGGGGTAAAGATGGAGAAGAAGGAAGACACGGCGGAAGCCTCGGCCTCCTCCAATCCCGTGTTGGAGCTTGAGCTGACAGAGGAGAAGCTACCCATGACCCTGTCTCGCCAGGAGGTGAGTCACCAGGGGGAGCCAGCTTCCCCAACACTGAGTGCTGAGAATTAGCTTTCCATTCCGTCCCTCACCGCCTGTGTAAGTCTCTGTGTGGGGCGATGAGCACGTGGCCCTCTGGTGGTTCTCCGCTGCAGTGCTGCGTCTCCTGTGCTTTGCTGACCCGGGGCCACGCGTCTCCCTCTCTCTGCAGGTGATCCGCCGGCTGAGGGAGCGAGGAGAACCCATCCGGCTGTTCGGGGAGTCTGACTATGACGCCTTCCAGCGGCTGAGGAAGATCGAGATTCTCGCCCCCGAGGTAAACAAGGGCTTGAGGAATGACCTTAAGGCTGCGATGGATAAGATTGACCAGCAGTACCTGAATGAGATCGTAGGAGGCCAGGAGGCCGGAGAGGTCGACACGCAGCACGACCTCAAGGTCCACGAGGAGAACACCACCATCGAGGAGCTGGAGGTGAGGTGGAGCGCAGTGGTTATGGTTTCTAAACGGATCTGGTTCACGCCCCGCCCTGGCTGTTGGAGTGTAGAAATTGTGCAAGTCCCTTTGGATAAGACTAAATTGTCAGATGCGCTTTGAAATATAACCTGTTAAGATTAAGAATGGTAACTTCTATTTAGACCTGATTTCTTCTTGTGTGAATCGTGTACAGCTATGAATGGAATATTTACTCAAAAAATATATAAACAGAGGTGACCTCTAACGAGAGGAAGCAGTAGGGGGCGCTGTTTGATTTCTTTTCTTCATTTCTGACAGGCACTTGGAGAGTCTCTGGGAACAGGCAACCATAACAGAGACATGGATGTTATAAACAAAGTGTTGAAAGTACGTTGTCTGTGTTGCAACATTTAAAATAGTATTTTCTTTAAAGAAAAAATGTTTCGGGGGAAAGTAGGGAACGATCATTGAGAGAATAGAACAGACCGTGTCCTTGTTATGCTTACTGTTGACCCGCTTGGCCCCGCAACAGTTTCTTCTGGGCGTGTGGGCCAAGGACCTGAACTCTCGGGAGGACCACGTGAAGCGCAGCGTCCAGGGGAAGCTGGTCAGCGCCACGCAGAAACAGACGGAGTCCTACCTCAAGCCGCTGTTCAGGAAACTGCGCAAGAAGGTGAGTCGGCTCAACGGCTCCGCCCCTTTTGTGTTTCCTGTTTTTCTCTCGCCCCTCCTGTTTTAAACATTAGGTCTGGTATTGTCTGGTTTCTCTCAGAGTCTTCTGGCCGACATCAGAGAGTCCATCACAGACATCATCAAGTTCATGCTGCAGAGGGAGTATGTGAAGGTAGGTCTCTACGATTGGTCATTTCAGCCTGCAGACACAAAAGGCTTGCTTTTAAACGCTCTGTCCGTGTCCACTCCAGGCAAACGACGCCTACCTGCAGATGGCCATAGGAAACGCCCCCTGGCCAATCGGGGTGACCATGGTGGGCATCCACGCCCGTACCGGCCGAGAGAAGATCTTCTCCAAGCACGTCGCCCACGTCCTTAACGACGAGACCCAGCGCAAATACATCCAGGTGAGAGCCAGCCCTCGCTCTCTGTCGGAGCGAACACTCACTCACCACACAGGCACGCCACACTCATCACTCAGACATCTCTGGCTCAGGCACACACCATACTCATCACACAGAAACCACACTCACTCTCACTCACTCACAGAAATCACTCGCACTCACCACACTCACTCATCACACAGGCACGCCACACTCACTCACAGACATCACTCGCACTCACCACACTCACTCATCACACAGACACGCCACACTCATCACTCAGACTCTCACGCATCAGACATCCCACACTCATCACACACACCACACTCACTCTCTAGACACGCCACACTCATCACTCACACTCTCTCCCTCCAGGGACTGAAGCGACTTATGACCATCTGCCAGAAACACTTCACCACCGACCCCTCCAAGTGCGTGGAGTACAACGCCCTGTGACGCAGTGGTGTTGTGCGTGGAGTATTACGCCCTGTGCGTGGTTTCTCACCGACGACCGGTGCCCGGGGGGGGTCGTCCTGTTATATTACAGTTTTATGTAAAGCCAAGATTTGTCGAGTTCTTCTTTTTCTAAACTTTTTCCACTGCTTAAAGTTTCCATTGCTGTGAATGCAGGTGAGCCCAGATGTGTAAGTTTTATTATGCAGAACCTAGCAGTTGGATTCTTACAGCCAACGTATCACCCACCTAACCAGGTCATATAGTCTTCACCAGGGACCCATGTGTGGAATGAGATGTTTCTGGAACTTCAACCTGCTGTGTTTATGTTAGAGATCTGTACATGTAGGACACATTAAACTTCCTTTGATCATACCCGTGTGTCCTGGTTTTGGTTTTGTCCGGCGTTTTCCCCCCCCCCCCCCCCATCTGTGTCTCGGAGCTGTAGGTGGCCTGGGCCAGAGTAGTGGGAGGAACCCCGAATATTCGCTCACACTTCACGTAAAACGTGGCCTGAACAGTGGTTCTCTAAGTAGAGAGAGAACCTGCAGTTTGCCCACCTCGGTCCAGGACTTATTTCCATGACAACATCTGGGCATGTTCTCCTGACTGGCAAAGAGAGATCTTCCTCCGTGGTGTGTGATTATGGAGATACGATACAGCTGCTGACTCAACCAAACACCAAAAATAACGGGACGGACTATTTCCTATCCGCACACCCCTCGAGCCAGTCGCTGTTTTACCGTTACTGAAAGTGCGTCTTCGATGTTGACAACCATCAAAAGACAAATGCGATTCCAATAGCAACAGAATGTAATCTCTGTCCTTCTGTAATTACAATAACCCAGGAACACGCAGTCACCTTCCTATGTAATCTCTGTCCTTGGGTAATAACAATAACCCAGGAACACGCAGACACCTCCCTATGTAATCTCTGTCCTTCTGTAATTACAATAACCCAGGAACACGCAGTCACCTTCCTATGTAATCTCTGTCCTTGGG
>JAOYSI010063769.1:0-23393 GCA_025775065.1 Hiodon alosoides | reverse complement strand
TAATGTCCTTCCAGCTCTTTCGGTTCTGTGCATGTGAGACCTGCTCAATGTGTCCCTGC
Organism: Hiodon alosoides; assembly: GCA_025775065.1. NCBI lineage: Eukaryota > Metazoa > Chordata > Actinopteri > Hiodontiformes > Hiodontidae > Hiodon > Hiodon alosoides. Next base: position 23,334 of record JAOYSI010063769.1, on the reverse strand, counting down.
CCCCGTGATAGACAGATGAGTACACACTGTGGCTATATTTGCCGGCGGCCTGGAGATAACGGCGTGTCACTGACGTTCTCCAGACGCAGTGCCGGAGGCTTTGGTGTACCAGCCCGGAGGGGGCTCAGAAAGGCTGCCGGACCCAGCACATGCCTTGGGCTGACGGAACCGACTGCTCGCCGGGCAAGGCAAGTCCGAGCCTAAACCCAACACAAAACTCGCACAGTCTACATGCCAGCTGCGCTTTCGTTTTTTCATCCAATCGTTTTTGTTTTTTCTGTTTAATTAGCATCAGGGCTTGTAACCATGGTAATGCAGATTACACATTTCTGGAATGCTGTTGTAAAAAGTTTAGAAAGACAAAACTTGGGATGGAAAGTTTTATGCAAAAAAATTTAATTGCTTTAGCTTGGTCTATAAATCTGTGCTTCAATGCGTGGGACACACGTTGCAGACGAATCCCGCCATTCGTTTAAGCAGTTTCAGCCTTTATAAAGAAAGATTTGTTTGCTCCAAAGACTGTGTCATTATGAAACACTAATAGGTTTAAAGAAACTGTGAAAGCAGGCTTGTGGGGGTTTCCGTGTCCATTACTGGGTTAGCTTAGCTTTTAATTAGCGGCGTTCCGACTTCCACTTCCTGACTGCTTTCTGACTTTAAAGGCTTTTGGGGGAGCCAAACATCGGCGGGCCTCGTTTTGTTTACACGTTGTATTTCTGTACCAAAGCCATATGGGCTATAACAAACGTGGAGGCTGCACTAGAATGTGGTCCACATCACCAAGCCCTCAGATGGCCCTCCATCTTTAAACGCCCCCGCGTCTCGTGCGCTTGTCATTCGTTTTTCCACTTCATTCACTCACTCTTTGCCAGACGTGTGTCAGACGATGGTAAACAGCCTTGGGAAGCATGGGAACCTAGGTACGGTCTCACAGCTCTGCCGTGGCTCAGTTTCTCTCCCCCCCCCCCCCCGCCCCCACCCTCTCTCTGTCCAAACAGCACTGCAAACACGGCCTGTGCATCCCCAAGGAGCCCGAGGCCATACCTGTAGAGGGCGCCTGGGGCGTGTGGAGTCCTTTTGGGATCTGCTCGCGGACCTGCGGCGGGGGCATCAAGATCGCTGTTCGGGAATGCAACCGACCCGTGTAAGCCGAGACTACAGAATTTCTCCTTTCAGACCGGACAGGCTCTCTGTGCGTTTTGAGAGTTTGGGCTGAGGGCGGTCAGTGCTGGGTTTATCGGCTAGTCCCGGTGGTCTGTGATCTCACCGGCGGGAGGTGTGCTTATCGCCAGGTTGGCAACATCTTGTCCCTCAGACGGTCAAGAGTGGAGGGGGTGAAAGAGCGTGAGAAAGAGGAAGGACAAAGGTGTGAGCGAATAATGAGAACTGGGGGACAGGGCCAGTTAGCAGATGGAGTCTAATTTGCAGACAAACAGCTAATTAGCTTCTGTCTGCTAAGTTGGCCCAGACCTCCGACGGTGATCATTTCTTAATGATCACCGGCGGAGGTGATGATGTTCGAGGGCGCAGCGCAGCCGGCGAAAGACACCCATTCTCCTTCCTTCTGCAGGCCCAAGAACGGGGGCAAGTACTGCGTCGGGCGGAGGATGAGGTTTCGCTCCTGCAACTCTGAGCCATGCTCCAAGCAGAAGAAGGACTTCCGGGAGGAGCAGTGCGGGGTCTTCGACGGCAGGCACTTCAACATCAACGGTCTACCTCCCAACGTGCGCTGGGTCCCCAAGTACAGCGGGAGTAAGGCAGCGCTTCGCCCCCATCCCCCCGCATGCCAGTCGCACCAATGGCCGCTTCGTACAGGCCCGGAGGCTGATCCGCCGTGTGCTCTCCCCTCCCTCTAGTTCTGATGAAGGACCGCTGTAAGCTGTTCTGCAGGGTGGCCGGGAGCACGGCCTACTACCAGCTCAGGGACAGGGTCATCGACGGGACCCCTTGTGGGCCGGACACCAATGACATCTGCGTACAGGGCCTCTGCAGGGTGAGTTCTTTCGCCTGCGGCCTTCAAACGGATTTTTGCGGATGGCGACGTTTCCCACAATTTCCCACAAATTTCCCACAACGACAAAACGACAACAACCACACAATTACTCTATATGGGCTGTTTACATTAGACTGTGTCTGTCGGATTGTGTCTGCCGGATTACATCAACACACAATCAACACTCCTCCGATCTGAGGGGCTAGGTGAATTTATTGTTGAGGTGTCTGTATAACATTGCCCGGGGTAAAACACTTCACAGTGTGAAGGCCTCCTGGAGAATCACAACTGTTTTGGAAGCCACGTAAGAGGAAAAGGGTCTGAAGTGACAGACAGGTTTGTTTTGACGGTGGTTTGTTTTCCGTCTCGATGCAGCAAGCTGGGTGCGACCATGTGCTGAACTCCAAGGCAAGGAGAGATAAGTGTGGAGTCTGCGGCGGGGACAACTCCTCGTGCAAAACCATGGCCGGCACTTTCAACATTGTCCGTTACGGTGAGAAAGAACGGTGGCCGGCACTTCCAACATTGTCCGTTACGGTGAGAAAGAACGGTGGCCGGCACTTTCAACATTGACCGTTACGGTGAGAAAGAACGGCGGCCGGCACTTTCAACATTGTCCGTTACGGATGAGACAGAACGGCGGCCGGCACTTCCAACATTGTCCGTTACGGTGAGAAGGAACGGCGGCCGGCACTTTCAACATTGTCCGTTATGGTGAGAGAGGGACCATGGCGCAGAGAACCACGCACGTCGTAAAAGCCCAGCGTTTTTCCGCCCTGCGGAAGTTGTGAAATTGAAAAAAATCCTTCGTTTTTCAGGGTACAACGTTGTCGTGCATATTCCCAGTGGTGCTACCAATATCGATGTGCGACAACACAGCTACTCAGGGAAACCAGAGGACGACAACTACCTCGGTAAGAAACTCCAGTACAGCTTCTATACATTTCCCCTGCATTCTCATGTCCTTTAACATTTTTGTCATTTATTTTTGTCAGTTTTTGTGTTCCTAGTGCCCATGTTAGAATTACCACAATGGTGCAGCACATTTAAAGAATATCAGGGTTTATTATTGTTATTACTTGTTGGAGTACAGAAAGCCTGAAGGACTTGTGTTGGTCTGTGACTGGTCTATTTTGACCGTTCTAATTAAATCCTTGTGTATTCCGGCTGCCCTGTAGACACGTCTCATTGAAAGGTGTTAATGACAGGCCACTGTGTGAACCCCACCCCACCCCCACGCCACAAATTATAAAAAAAAAAAAAAAAAAAACACCCCAGCTATTCTCTGGAGTGACGACATCCTTTAGAAAATATTTTCTAAAGGGGACGGGGTAGGGCGTGGGGGTCCACCTGGCACCCCAAAGCACAAGGGAGGCCTGTGGAACACCTTTGATGAGTCCGGTGCACACATGTGAACGTTTTAATGACGCGGAACTCGGGTTGCCAGGGGTCTGCAAACGGTGCGTTCTGAAGCGCCGTCGGCTTGTTTGAGCGAGACACGGCGCATGTGCAGGCCCCTGGGAGGAGGGATTTGTGGCCTCCTTACTGTGATGTGTGAAATGGTGAGGAAAGTAACTCAGGAAATTAGCTACATAATCGCATTAGTGTGAATCTGCGCAGCAGACTGACGGTGAACAGGAAGCTTTCTGGCTCTTCGAGGAATGCCTGATTACTTTACCCCAATTACCTCAATCCCCCTTTTTTTTTTATTTTTTTTTTTTATTATCGCAAACCTCCGCTAACTGCTTTTGCTGTGTGTTTGTCAGTAAGCTCAGGGCCCTGTGTGAAGTAAGGGACTTCGTACATCAGGCAGGTGCTAAATCGAACCCTCAGCCTTTTTATGTAATAATTCAGGGTCAGTATTGATGCCTCACGCCCGAATCCGCTTAGATACAACGCGAGTCTTTGCCTTCTTGTTGGCCAGAAGTATTTTTTTATTTTTTTATTTTTTTATTTAATGCTGCACCATGAAGGTGCATTAAGAATGGCCGTGACCGCGAATCCAGTCATGGCGCCGACGGCCTTTGTGTTTGGTCTCTCTTTCAGCCATTTCCAACAGTCGCGGGGAGTACCTGCTGAACGGAGACTTTGTCGTCAGCATGTTTAAAAGGGAAGTCAAAGTGGGAAACGCCGTGATGGAGTACAGTGGGTCGGACCATGTGATCGAGAGGATCAACTGCACTGACAAGATAGAGGAGGAGATTGTTATCCAGGTAGAGTTCCTACGACAAGCTGACTTTAGTTGGCTTTTCTGGAGTATTGCAGCAGAAATGTAAAATTTGGTTAATTGGGCCATTATTCAACGGAAGGCTTTGCTGCCTGTGGTCGTCTGTTGGGATTTCCTTCCCCTGAGGGTTCTGCGGTGGATCGTGGAAGTCAGGCTACGGCAAAGCATAAAACCATACAAAATTCACATTTTGCCTGGACCATTTAGGTCAGTTCATTAGGAATTCCCAATGACCAAACACTGAGAGTTTGGTTCTGATCCTTCACTAACGATTATCATATGTGGAATCGTTGCATCCTCCAACAAGCCTGGAAGCCTTTCAAGCCTAAGTATTGGTGAGCGAACTGATGGGGAGCAGTCTAGCGGGGAAAAGAAAAAAACGGCGAATGCCGGAGGTTGGCTCGCCATGCCCTGTCCTAGACCCTGTCCTGTTCTAGACCCTGTCCTCTCTCCTCCCCAGGTGCTTTCTGTAGGTAACCTGTATAACCCAGATGTTAGGTACACCTATAACATTCCAATCGAGGACAAGCCCCAGCAGTTCTTCTGGGACGCCTACGGTCCATGGCAGGACTGCAGCAGGTTGTGTCAAGGTATGTGGGTGAAGCTGTGAGAGTTAATGAATGAAGCGTTTAGGGGCAGTTAAACTGGAGATGGGTTTCAAAGCTGTCTCTTTGTTCAGTCACTGCATTGTTTGTCTTCTTGCTGGCCCAGTTGCGACCTTGTGCACGCCGGGAAGCCTGCATTTTGCAACGGCTTTCCGCGGGTTTAGCTTTCTTCTGTTTCTTCTGTTCTGTGTCTCTTTGTTAAGAGCCTATTGGCTTTAATGATTGCTTTACTGTTGTTTTATTATCGTTGTAGCGTAGAAAGCCTGGTTAATTGTTAAGCTTTGGTTGTAACTGCATTGCAGTGCACACCTTTTCCTGCTCTTTCGTGCCCCTAAAACCATTCATTGAACATAATACTTGTATTTTTCAGGGAACCATGGTTATGATAATAACACAACAATATCATACCTCTTGGAGTTAGAGATTTTTCTATGTTGGAAGATTCAGAAATTAATTGTACTTTTTTTACCAGGTGAGCGCAAAAGAAAGATCCAGTGCAACCGAGAATCGGACCGGGCCTTGGTTTCGGACCAGAGGTGCCACGGGTCGCCCAGACCAGCCGTCATCACTGAACCCTGCAACACAGACTGTGAACTCAGGTAAATGTCTGTCTGCCTGCATGGGTCTCGACTCCACTATGGCTCAAGATGAACAAGTGATAATAAGTTTGGAGTGTTGGGCAATTATCTAACCCAGCGGTTAAGCAAACCGGTCATGTACATGTGAGGTGCAGCTGCACGGGTGTTTTCTGTTAATGGTGCTTCCATGCGGTTTTCCTGTTACACCAGGTGGAACATTGCCAGGAAGAGTGAGTGCACTGCACAGTGCGGAGCGGGCTACCGGACCCTGGAGATGCACTGTGCCAAGCAAAATCGAGCGGATGGCAAGACCCAGAAGGTGGACGACCGCTACTGCAGCGGCCTGCAAAAGCCGGATGACAAGGAAAGCTGCCACGGCGACTGCAACCCCGGAGGCTGGGAGTACTCCTCTTGGTCAGAGGTGAATGGGCGATCTGGTGTCCAGTAACGTGTACGACGACTGGCGTTTTGGGGTAGCGCTTAACGTTGGTGCCTGCCGCTTCGCAGTGTTCGAAGAGCTGCGGCGGAGGGACACGGCGCCGGGGGGCGGTGTGCGGAAAGTCCTCCGAGTCGGGGCACGACGACAGCAAGTGCAGCCAGCGGGACAAGCAGACTGTCCAGCCGTGTAACGAGTTCCTGTGCCCGCAGTGGAAGACGGGAGACTGGTCCGAGGTGTGGGGTCGCTGTCAGGGCGGAAAACTGAATCGGGTCGGTCCTGGTCTTTCAGCAGCTCACAGCTTGTGTCGGGTTCCCCCTTTGTAGTGCCTGGTGACCTGCGGAAAGGGCTACAAGCATCGGCAGACGTGGTGCCAGTTCGGGGAGGACCGTCTAGACGAGCGGTTCTGCGACGCCTCCAAGCCTGAGTCGGTCCAAACATGCCAGCAACAGGAGTGTGCGTCCTGGCAGGTCGGACCTTGGGGACAGGTCAGTACTGATCTCTGGTCCTGTAAGGCATTGAAACTTCCTCTCCCTCTACTGGACAGCTGAGATTTTTGTAAGTAAGAAATGTAGTAATGGATTGAACATCGTTGTCTTCATTACTGAGTTCTGGAATTAGTGCTTCAGTGCCTGGATTACTCTTCCTGTATGTGTGTATGTTTGTGTGTTTCTAACTTCAAAGTGTATACATCATTGTTTACAATCCTGGAATTAAAGAGGGATGTGTATTTGCGTTATTTATTTGATGTTTAGTACACGAAAAACAGCAACCGTTAATGCATGTAGATATTTTTCTTTGCGTGTACGCCACGGCTTCTTACATAAACAGCTAATGTCTCTACAAAAAAAACAACAAAAAAAAACCAACCCAGCAGAAATCACTGTGGCTTGAACCTGAAATAAAGCTCTTTAACGCCAGTGCGGCGTTTGTGTGCAAACACGCCGTAAGTACAAAAGCGTGACAGAGATTATGCATTCCCATACCATGGAACTGTCGATCGTGTTTAATGTATATTTGAAGGCATTAAATGAACCAAGTGCAATTACAGTTGAAGCCCCGGCACACAGGTTTGACCTCATTTCGCTCAAGTCATTGAAGTAGAATAAAAAAGGCTGTGCGCGCTCACTTACTTATCAGACTGAAAGAAAGTGGAAACTCAGCCACGCATTGTGCACTCTGGCTATGATCTTTTAGCTGAGGCTTGTGTCTCACCAAAGCTGCTGCCTGTTTGATATTTCATTACTTTTATTTCGCGATGGTATGCCCCGTTTGGTTTGGTTAAAAAAAAAAAAAAAACGAAACCCGCTCTAATTGCAGTGCACGACCACGTGCGGTCCCGGCTACCAGATGAGAGCGGTGAAGTGCGTGGTGGGGTCGTACGGCTCGGTCATGGACGACACCGATTGTAACGCAGCAACCCGTCCGACGGACACACAGGTACGGTTCCACCCTCGGCCTGTGGTCTGTCCGATGTTTCGGGGGGAAAAAGCGAGGGAGGAGCTGGCCGTTTTCTGGCTTGTGAAATGACTCTGATAGTGGCCTCACCTGGCAGGTACGTAATTTACGCATTTTAAGTGTGTTAGACGGCAATACTATAAGCAATGCGTTTGACTTTTTTGCGTTTGCATTTGAGCGAATGTCAGAAGTCCAATCCAAGTGTTTCCATCGATTGTGTGGCCTAAGCTAGAATCCATGGCAAACAGAGCTAGCCCATAATCTGACCCCAGAGATCCACAGGGAAATCCCTGAACGCTTCATAGCACTTCCGTTACGACCGCCTTGCACCCGCCCAGGTACGCTCAATGCCACACTGTTAAGGAGGGAAATGCTCTCGTACCTTGGGCCTTCTCCACACCGACTCAATGAGGCCTTGTTGTCTGGACTCGTACGGCCAGCACATAGCGGTCATTGTGTCCAGGAGTATGCCCCCCCCCCCCCCCGGAGAGAAATGGGCCAACCTCTGCAGGGGTGCGCAAATTCACCACACGGAGACCTGCAAGGGGACAGAACCTTTTGCAGCGCACTCTAGGGTTGGACTGTATTCATCGTATCACTTCTGAGTTGGCCTAAAGCTACCTGTGTCTTATTTCTGGTGACCTAGTAAATCCTTAACATTTAATCAATTGAAATAGTCTGTAGTCATACTGAATTATATTTGCACTGTATTTTTTGTGCTTTTCACCATTAATTCTATTTCAGCATCACAGCACACTCTTGCTTACGTTCATATTGCTAATAGTGAGAGAAAACGAAAACGCACGGTTGCCTGGCGTCCGGGGATAAAATAACAAGTGGAGGCGGGATGAAAGCAGCGAAAGTGGAGAAAAGGGGTACAGGGAGGCCCCGGTTTTTAATTCCGAACGCGGCCGTAAGCTCCGTGACCCTGAACCAGTCACTTCACCTCTGTGTGATTCCAGCCAGCCATCCGTGAAGCCGGGAACAAGGCCACCCGCCGCGTACGATTCCCCCGTCAGACGGCCGGTGGGGGCTGGAAGAAAGGCGCTTGTGTGTCAGAGCTCCGCTGCACCTGAAGCGGGGGAAGGAGAGAAAGGGAAGGGAAAATCAAAAAATAACTGCCCGGCAAGCTTTCCGTCCCGAAACCCAGAGAAGGACGTTTCACACAGTGCGGCGTTGCGAGCGGGAGGGAGGGGACGCACGGGTGTTTCCGCTCGAGGGCCGAGGGAGGAAGAGACCAGAGACCCGGGCGTCGCAGATGTTCGCGTCCGCGGTCCACTGGTCATCGGCCTGGGAGCGTCTGTTGAACCGTGCTGGGGTTGCTTCCTAATTGCCTTCTGTTCTCTGTAGGACTGCGAGACGTCTCAGTGTCCCGAAGCACAGCCCGCCCCCCTGGACCCGAAAGTGCCGCCCGTCTCAGTTCACAAAACCCAGTGGAGATTCGGCTCCTGGACTCAGGTATAAAATAGTGTCTTAACCGTTGCACGACACTCTGATGCTGTGGTGGGCAAACTCAGATCGATTCTGACCAGTGAAACGCAGGGAAGGGTCAGCTGTAAGCCGTGATCTGTAAGCCAGCTGCTTCATACGTGTGCGTTGCACATGTGGGCCGGACGAGACGGCCCTACCACCCAGGGTGGTATTGTGTGCACGGCCCGCGCATGTTACACGTGACAGTTTCATCTGAAGCCTGACCCCGGAAATGTCTCTCGCAGTGCAGCGCGACGTGTGGCAAGGGGACGAGGATGCGCTACGTGAGTTGCCGGGACAACCAGGGGGGCGTGGCCGAGGAGTCCGCCTGCTCGCACCTTCCCAAACCGCCGGCCCGCGAGGTGTGCTCAACGGTGGCCTGTGGACAGTGGAAAGTGCTGGAGTGGACCCTAGTAAGAGCCCATTAGTTATTCTCATACATAATCTCAACCCCCAGTTGTTCCCTTTAAGGATGGAAACCTCTCATATAACAAATCAAATCCTCACAATGTCGCTGTGGTGTTTTGAATGCATGGGAATTATTCAATCGAGAAATCGACAAAATCTCAGTTAATACGGCAGTTGGTTAATATAGGGTTTCATCCATTTGTTAATCAATATTGTCGCCTTTTGAACTGTAGTACATTGGCTATACAAGTAACCCAATAGGAATTTATGGGTGCTAGTAATGTCACTGTAAGGGTTGGCCTTCTATTCTTGAGAGTAAACTATAAAGACAAGCGATGTATAAGGCCTCTATTGCTCTGTGTTACGTTGCGAAAACTCAAAGATCGTTAAGTAATTATAATTTTGCAAAGGGTTTTCTTTCAGTAACATAATTCATTTAGATTTGGAGTTTTTCTCCAGCTCTGGCTTCTCTAACGGCCTTGGCGTCGGGGTTCGGCCATTACGGGTCTCTCTGGGATGGGGGATTTGATTAAAACCAGGAGGCCGTGAGGCTGCAGGGCTCTCTTTGCAGATGTTTTTCGGCAGAATCCGAAAGCAGGCTCCGCTCCCGGGCCTCTGGGTGCGCGGACGCAAGCCGGGGGAGGGTTCCCTCGTTATCCCTCGTTATCAGAGTTACTCGTTCGAACTTGGCCAGGGTAGTGTTCTTCCCAAGGCTGGCGTTTCTGCTCTGCTTCTTTCCCAAAGGCCCTTGATTAAAACGTTTAAACAGGAAACGCGCGTAAAGGCGGCGGAAGACTGTAAGTCATAATAGCCATTTATGAAGCGATTAATGAGCTCAGAAACTCACTGCGGAGCCGCTTCATATGTACGTAGAACCGCGATCTGGCTGGGATGTTTTGCGGGTTAGGATCGGAACAATGCGGGTGCTGTCCTGTCTCGTTATCGCATCTGAATCTGGACGTTTCCCAAATTTAAAGGATTTCAACTTTTTGTTTCACCCCTGAAAATATTTGTTGCTCATCAGCATGTGAACCTTCGGACCTAAAATTATTACAGGGGCCCGTTGATAAGAACAGGACTGCAGTGTTTATGAGTGAACAGGTTGGTTTTGGGTGGACTGCACTGTTTACGATTGAACAGGTTGGTTTTGGGTGGACTGCACTGTTTATGAGTGAACAGGTTGGTTTTGGGTGGAGTGCACTGTTTATGAGTGAACAGGTTGGTTTTGGGTGGAGTGTACTGTTTACAGGTGAACAGGCTGGTTTTTGGGGGAGTGCACTGTTTTAGAGTGAACAGGTTGGTTTTGGGTGGAGTGTACTGTTTACGAGTGAACAGGTTGGTTTTGGGTGGAGTGTTTACGAGTGAACAGGTTGTTTTTGGGTGGTGTGCAGTGTTTAGGGGGGAACGGGTTGGTTTTGGGTGGAGTACACTTTTTATGAGTGAACAGGTTGGTTTTGGGTGGAGTGCACTGTTTACGAGTGAACAGGTTGGTTTTGGGTGGAGTGTTTACGAGTGAACAGGTTGGTTTTTGGGGGAGTGCACTGTTTACGAGTGAACAGGTTGTTTTTGGGTGGAGTGTTTACGAGTGAACAGGTTGTTTTTGGTTGGAGTGTTTACGAGTGAACAGGCTGTTTTTGGGTGGAGTACGCTGTTTACAGGTGAACAGGCTGGTTTTTGGTGGAGTGCACTGTTTACGAGTGAACAGGTTGTTTTTGGGTGGAGTACGCTGTTTACAGGTGAACAGGCTGGTTTTTGGTAGAGTGCACTGTTTACGAGTGAACAGGTTGTTTTTGGGTGGAGTGTTTACGAGTGAACAAGTTGTTTTTGGGAGGAGTGTTTACGAGTGAACAGGCTGTTTTTGGGTGGAGTACGCTGTTTACGAGTGAACAGGCTGTTTTTGGGTGGAGTACGCTGTTTACAGGTGAACAGGCTGGTTTTTGGTGGAGTGCACTGTTTACGAGTGAACAGGTTGTTTTTGGGTGGAGTACGCTGTTTACGAGTGAACAGGCTGTTTTTGGGTGGAGTACGCTGTTTACAGGTGAACAGGCTGGTTTTTGGTGGAGTGCACTGTTTACGAGTGAACAGGTTGTTTTTGGGTGGAGTGTTTACGGGTGAACAGGTTGTTTTTGGGTGGAGTGTTTACGAGTGAACAGGTTGTTTTTGGGTGGAGTGTTTACGAGTGAACAGGTTGTTTTTGGGGGGAGTGTTTACCAGTTTGCATTCTTGTTTCCAGTGTTCAGTGTCCTGCGGCCAGGGCCAGGCCACTCGCCAGGTGGTGTGCGTGAACTTCAGCGACCAGGTGGTGGACGTTAGCGAGTGCGACCCCGACGACCGGCCGGCGACGGAGCAGGAGTGTGCCATGTCCCAGTGTCCCGTTCGAACGAGCGACCACGCTGGCTTCTTCCCCTCAGGAGCCGACAGGAAGAAGCCCCCGCCCCAGGGGAGCCCCGTCCGGAATGGGGGCGGCCGCGCCCAGTCACACCAGTGGAGGACCGGACCTTGGGGGGCCGTGAGTATTTCCCTCGGCTACATCTTACCCATAATCCCTCAGTGAGCGTCTGCAGCTCACCGGGCCGCTTTCCGCTTCCCCCGTAACAACAGCTTTTCTTCATACAGATAGACTATTACACGGGAAGAGTGGTGCGGCCATTATATGTCAATGGTTTCAGTATGTCTTACAAAATAAGCTTCCTCTTTTCCGTTGTTGTATGGAATGCACACAGCAATGCTAATTTGTTGGGAGTGACTTGTAGTGGAAGAAGAATCTGTTTGTTTCTCATCATTCAAAATAACCAACGAAATAGTGAATAGCCACGGCTGGCTAAGCATTTTATATAATCTGCAAAATATGTGAAAATGACTAACCAGACAGGTGCTAATGTCATGCATTTTATGCATTCATTAATTGAGTTTCTGGTGGCACAGTGTAGCTATTAACTCACTGCGGAGCTGCTTCAGATGTGAGTAGAACCGTGATCTGGCTGGGACGTCCCAAAGATCAAAGTGGCACGGTTGTTTAGCAGCTGGACTTCCGACCGGAAGGTTGTAGGTTTCAGTTCCACAAATCCTGTTGTTTTCTTGAGCAAGTGACTAAACACCAGTCACTTCAGAAAGTAACCAGCTTAATGTAAGAAGGGTTAGGGTTAGGATTTTAGGTTAGGTTAGAATGTACATTCTTACATGTAATGTAAGAAGGGTAATATTGGGACTGAAAGGTGCTGCGAATAAGAGAGCTTGCTAAGAAAAAACAACTGCGAAATTAGCTAAGGCGTTTCTCCGATTTTCACTTTTTAGTAACTAAGAAGATGCTTTTTGATATTGGCTGTTCCTGACGCTCATGGAACACAGTAAACGATGGCACATAAATCGCACGCAGACTTTGATTTGTTTGCGCCTGCTGCTTCAAACCCATCCGTTTCCGAAAGCTTTTGTGTTTTTTTTACTTTAGTGTCGCTCCGACATCGTTTCCGCCATCGGGGGAACAATACTGGGTTTCCCCGACGGCTTGCGTACACATCCAGGAGCCGTGGGTTACGCTCTCGGCGTGTCAATTCTCAGTCGGAGGACTGCTCACATCCAGGAGCCGTGGGTTACGCTGTCGACGTGTCAATTCTCAGTCGGAGGACTGCTCACATCCAGGAGCCGTGGGTTACGCTCTCGGCGTGTCAATTCTCAGTCGGAGGACTGCTCACATCCAGGAGCCGTGGGTTACGCTCTCGGCGTGTGAATTCTCAGTCGGAGGACTGCTCACATACAGGAGCCGTGGGTTACGCTCTCGGCGTGTGAATTCTCAGTCGGAGGACTGCTCACATTCAGGCGCCGTGGGTTACGCTCTCGGCGTGTGAATTGTGAAGGCTGCTTGCCCCACCTTGGCTCTCTGCAAATTTATCAAAAGCTACTGGAAAATCTCGACTGACACACAGGCTTCTTTTTTTATTTTGAATCCTGAAGACGTCCTTATCATTTAGACCACGTCAGGTGTCCCAGGCCCTATGGATTTCCACCGGACTGTTTAACCCCTTGCCTGAAGGTTTGCGATTGAAGTCGGAGAGCAAGTTTGGCTATAGCCTTCAAAACTAGTTTAGCTACATTTATTATTAGTGTATTTCGTTGGTTGGTAATTCTGATGCTTTTCCTCATTGCTTTAAACCGCACAGGTTTATCAGTATAAACGCACAGTGTATGTAGTTGCCCAACGCCCAGCCTGGTGTGTTCTCTCTAGCGCTGGTGCTAGAACGTTCTGGTGCTAAGAAACGTTCAGTTGTCTTGCAGGTTTGTCAATGAACAGACGCCGCTGTAGATTTTCGATTTCTGTATTTCTGTATTGTTACCACCCGACGTTTGCTATACTGCTTCACCCGCGTGCCCCAGTTCCGGGGCTAACAACTTCCCGAAGCTGTAAATGCTGGTGGAGCGCTCGTTAGCACCCTGATGGGGGCTCTCTGTGCCTCTGCTCACGCATCTCTCTCTCTCTCTCTCTCTCCCTCCCTCCCTCTTCAGTGCTCCAGCACCTGTGCGGGAGGGTTCCAGAGGCGCGTTGTCGTCTGCCAGGACGAGAACGGCTACGCCGCCAGCAGCTGCGAAGACAGGTCCAGGCCCACCGAGCAGCGCTCCTGCGAGTCCGGGCCCTGTCCACAGTGGGTCTACGGCAACTGGGGCGAGGTGGGTGTTGGTCGTGTCAGCCTACAGGCTGCGAGTCCGGGCCCTGTCCACAGTGGGTCTACGGCTACTGGGGCGAGGTGGGTGTTGGTCGTGTCAGCCTACAGGCTGCGAGTCCGGGCCCTGTCCACAGTGGGTCTACGGCAACTGGGGCGAGGTGGGTGTTGGTCGTGTCAGCCTACAGGCTGCGAGTCCGGGCCCTGTCCACAGTGGGTCTACGGCTACTGGGGCGAGGTGGGTGTTGGTCGTGTCAGCCTACAGGCTGCGAGTCCGGGCCCTGTCCACAGTGGGTCTACGGCAACTGGGGCGATGTGGGTGTTGGTCGTGTCAGCCTACAGGCACCGATTGGTTATGACCGGGGCACTCCGCACGCGTATCTAGATTATCACCCTCATTTATTTCCACAAATCCCACTCTCTTGATCTTTTATCTGAACCTGTGCAGTTGGGTGGGGTGGGGTGGGGTGGGCGGTGCCGGCGTTTGGCCCACGACACCAGATGAGCATCCATCCCCGACCTCCTCCGCTTACGCCCGCGTTCTTCCCTCTGTGTGTGTGTTTGTGTACCACTGGTTCAGTGCACCAAGCCCTGCGGCGGGGGCACGAAGACGCGGCAGGTGGCCTGCCAGCGGCCCAACGGGGAGCCCTTCAGCGACCTGAGCTGCGAGATCCTGGAGAAGCCTCCCGACATGGAGCAGTGCAATGCCCAGCCGTGCCCGTCAAACCCCCACTGGAACTCCGACCCCTGGAGCTCGGTACGCTCGTAAATATCCGCCACACGCACCGCGCGGCACCGCCCGACAGATCAGAGCCGAATGATGCGCCACCCAAGGTGGCCCGCCTGTGCCCGTTTCCCAGACAGAAAGGCGGGAAAGCCTTTCCGTTGCACTTAATGCAGACACGTTTCAGATGCCAGGGTTAAGCGGTGGAAATATCTGGCCCTACGCGCACCTTTCGCTGGTACTCACATTTAGAGACAGTCCACTAATTCAGAATCGATTGTTTGTTGCCAAATCAGTGTAGCTTGTCAAAAAAAAATTGTTTTTATGATAATTTATTGTTTCTTTTCCCTGATGTGTATTGCATCGACGTTCTCGTCATTTCTCCGATGTTACCTTCTCTGTTGTTTCGGGGTTTTTTTTGCCCGCTCAGTTCCCTCCTTGCTCACAGTTCACATCCATATTTTGGCAGGTTTGCATTTTTGTAAGGTGTGGATTTTATGAGGTTGTTATTATAGTTGACACCCAGCGATAAATGCACTGCCTACTGGATGAAGAGCCAACTTGATTGGCTCTCTGATCGACTCTCACAATGTCATCCGCATGACATTAGGTGCGAAAGAAGAAAATTTTAAAACCAACTTCTGGAGGACTACCTACGGTTCAGTAAGCATCCTTGGCGAATTTAATTGGTACTAAGAAGTAAAAACTTATCGCTCCGTGTTTTGATTTTTTTCTTCAGGTCGCTCGTGTGATTACTTTAATAGCATTAATGAACGCTTTGGCATACCAAAATAGCTGAGGCACTTTAAGCATTGTATGAATAATTTTTTATTTTATGAATATTTCAGTACCATGTTGCTGTACTTGTTTGTAAATAATTTTGTTGGATGTGAACATTCTTTAACTCAATCCTCATGTGAGACTGCGGTATACTATACCTCACACACACACAACTAGCCATTAACTTAATACTTTAAATGGTGCTTCAACAAGACAAGGGAGAAAAATAACCATAACATTTAAATAATGACTCTTTCATATTTAAAGTCACGCGTGGGTGTTTTTTTTAACATGTTTTTGTGTAAACAGGCATTCTTAGAAATGTTAATTGCATTGTCAATCATCAGTTTTGTTTTTTTTTAACTATTTTTGTATTCTGTTGTTTGCTGAAAGTGAAGGAGAATGAATGATGACCCACGTTCTCGGGTTAGGTTAAATTTTATACAGCATTTTGAAATTTCAATCAGTAAAAAGTATTTAAAGTTGCGATTAGTTTGCTTTGCTAAAAGCTCGTCTGTCGCAGCTGAAAAGAGGCCGTTCCTTGCAGCAGTGTTTTGTATCAAACAAGGGATGCTTTTGTTTCACTGGAGATTCATATCTGGGCCAGTCAAATGTGTCTACCTCATTCTCAAATAAAACATCTGTCTGCTCTTTCACAAGGGCTGTTGGCTGGTTAAGACTGCAGTGGCCATCCCATAATTCTCTCAAAGGATACCAGTAGCTTTCCTGGCCGTTGATGTCTTTGTAAAGAGCATCTGGGGGCCGTGCCTTAAATGTTGCACTTTATTTTAAAGGCCCATTAGTACTGCTCTGAAACCGGGATTAAAGCGTGAGCGGTCACATTACAAATCAAAACTATTATTGGAACAATTACAGTGTATCTCATCGTATATGTAATGTTGCTAGCGTCACAGTCACAGAAGTTAATTATCGGAAACAAATTGAGTGATGTTGTAAGAGAGTTTTCACGGTAAGACAGTTAAAATGACTAAGGCGATTGGTGATTTGTACACTAACCTTTCTGAGTGAATTAATGGCATCAATAACACACGTTTACAGCCTGTAAAGAGCGTTTAGTAAATGTTTTATTAGGATGGACCAATGCGTTCATTGTTAATTCAATGGTAATGACACGCTCCTCAGTTGAAGTATGACCCTTAAACCAAATGCCAGTGTTAGGCCCACGGAGAGTTATGGATTGTTTTTGCTGTATATTTATGTAATTAACTGTATTTATTTTTTACTTCTTTATAATGCGTCTAATGTTGATATTTAATTTTATATACGTTTGCATTATGTTCACTGTAAAAAAAAAAAAAAAAAAAAGACAACGATTAAAGTAAATTAGATAGGTCATGAAAACAAAAATGTTTCTTTGGTCCATATTTTCTGTCAGCAGATGTATTATGTGCACAGACCTCTAAAGAGAGTTATGTGATAACACAGATTTTTAAAAATGTGCTTACACTTATGTTCAACGTTATAAAAACGTATCTTTACATCAAAAGCAGTAACACAGATTCCTAAACATTTTGGTCACTTTTGCGTATTTGCAATTTTTAAACATACGTTCATCCTGTTGGTGATAAGTCATATTACCAGTCGTTATTACCGAACCCTACTTTATTAATCCGACACATGCAACTCTGTACTTATCTTTAGACCTCCGTGTATTGGATGATAAGCTACTCAATACATTAAAAAGTATGGCAGTTTTTTTATATATGATCCCTCCATCCCAATATTAAAACATGGGGAAAATGTAATTGGTAACATGGACCCATGATATTGGCAGACAGTAGGTATTTAAAACATAAACTGTATAATGCATTTATTAGCTGCAATGTTTGAACCAAATAATTAATTTAGCACGACGAATTAACTGATTTATTTATACACGGCAACGTTTATGTTTGCCGACATTGCAATGACGTACTGATATTTATTCTAAGGCTAATACACCCATATGAACTCACTTTCACGATTCAATACTGATTTTTATTTCATACTATGAATATTCTGTTGTGAAAATATAAACTCAATCAAATATTTTGAAAGTTCTGCGACTGGTCATGTCCACATTAATAGCATCGCATTAATATCCAGAATCATATTCAGAAGACAATTTATCTTTTTTTTTTTTCCACTGACCTCTGTGACCTTTTTAAAAAGTTTATACTGGGGGCTTTTTTTTTCCTCATCAGTGATTCACATCGCAAGGGATGCGCTTAGCTTTTCCAATGGTCTCAGGTTAATTGTGAGACTTTCTCCTCGTTGACGTGGGTTTCTCGGCGGTGCTTTAGATCGCTCGCTGACTGTTCAGACATGAATGCACATGTCGTCTCTCGGGCGTCCAGAAAAGCATCTCCTTTGATGCTGCTTTGGGTCTCCTGTACGGCTGAAGAGGGGGCAGCGGCGGCATGACCCACATTAGCGCCCGGTCCCCGGGGCACAGGCTGGGAGGAGACCCTGGCCCTGCACGTCCAATCGCCGTAGACGTGGACTTCTGGGAAATCATGTGCTCCCATGGAAACACCTCGGGGCTCGGAGGGAAAAAAACCCCACGGAGAACGTTGGTGTCGGACACAGTGTATGACAAGCGGAACGGTGAAATCGTGGTGCATTTCGACAAAAGGGTATTTATTCAGTATGTATGCATTCATTGAGTGGGCGGGTGACGAATAAACTTAACACTAAATTTATACTGTTTAGTTGAATTATGTGTAATATTTATTTTTTATTTATTTTATGGTTAATTGGTATGCCCTTACATAAAATTATTAAAATAGAAAAAAGAAAAGAACCCAAAGAACTTAAACCTAAAACTAACCTAAAGAGCAATTCAGCTGTTCGTTTTTATACATTCAGAAAAAGTTTCACTTGGTCAGTTTTTGAGCTATAACTTCAACCTGTTGTTTTAATAACTTCTCTAAGAGTATAATGACGTGTGTTATCGGCCTACAATGGCTGGACTGGCGAAACTTTTGCAAGGCAACACAATTTGGGATCCCACCTTTCATTGTAAATGTTAAACCTTTGAAAATGAATGTGCTCCAGATGATTGCATCTCCAAAATGTATTACCTGCATGGGTCTGTCACTGTGTTTTTTAAAATCATTTTTAATGTCACCGTTCAACTTTTTTAAGATGCTGTGCGAATGTAAAGCAGAAAAAAGTCCTCCGCGCTGTTTTCTGAACACGCCCCCCGTTTAGAACAGTCATCCTCCTAGCAGCTGAATTTTGAGAAAGAGACGATTCTATTCAGGCCCCTTGGCCCTTGGCGGCGTCTCTGGGGGAGTGTATCACAGGCGCGGCCTAAAGAGCCTTTTCATGGGGAGGTTCCTGCATGTGGGCCACATCTGGGAACCAGGGCCCCCGCTCAAAAGGGCTCCTTTAGGACGTTTGAACTTTCTATGCTGCTCCTCAAGCACATTAAAAAAAAAACAATAACAAAAAGCGGGCCCAGCATGAGTATCTTTCTAGAGATACTGAGAGATATTGAGACAGGAATTGTTCCACGTGTGTGTGTGTGTGTGTTTTCTCCCACAGTTTTACAGAACAGAAATGTTGTAAAAAAAAAAGTCAGGCAAATGTGAACGCTAAATTGAAAAGCTAGCCAATGACGGAATATAAGATTCTCTAAATGTAAATGTTCAGTATACTGAAATTATCAGTCTAAAATTTTAAGCAGGGTGTTGTTTTGTAACGGACTATTTGTAGCCTTTGGCTACTAATAAAAAGTAAATGACATAACTGACGTTTAAATTGCCTGTATAACTTTAATACCAAATCTGTGCCCTCTCTAAAAGTAAAGTAAATGCATTTTAATGCCTTAAAAATGTGTCAAATGTGCGACTGTTGTTTTTACATTTCTGCAGTACCATTGACCATAGTTACAAAAACTATAAGTTTGAAATGGTTCATTTTTTAATTTCAAATATACAAAAGGTGGCGCTAGCATAAATCTTGTGGAGATGAGCTGTGTCAGCAATAGACGTTAATGATCAGGTCTGCTACCTTTGTAGTCCCGGAGAGGCATAAAACGCCTTCTCCTAATGGGTGTGAGATCCTGTTCACAGTGCGGCCTGGGGGAGGGAGGTGGTTGTGCAGGCGCCACACTGGGCCACGCACTTGTTCAACCTGGACATCTGTCATGTCGGATCTGTCTCTGTCCCCAGCCCGCCTTTGATTCGCCCATCTTAACCGAAAACGTCCAATCAGAAATCCCAGTGCGGCCTGGGGGAGGGAGGTGGCTGTGCAGGCGCCACACTGGGCCACGCACTTGTTCAACCTGGAGATCTGTCATATCGGATCTGTCTCTGTCCCCAGCCCGCCTTTGATTCGCCCATCTTAACCGAAAACGTCCAATCAGAAATCACAGTGCGGCCTGGGGGAGGGAGGTGGCTGTGCAGGCGCCACACTGGGCCACGCACTTGTTCAACCTGGACATCTGTCATGTCGGATCTGTCTCTGTCCCCAGCCCGCCTTTGATTCGCCCATCTTAACCGAAAACGTCCAATCTGAAATCAAAGTGCGGGCTGCGCCATGTCTGGTTGTCAGTGTGTGTTAAGCGTCTCGAAACCCAGTGAACCTGTAGGGGGGAAAAAAACATCAGCTTTCAATTACTGTACCTTCTGCTTTATCCCCAGCGTCAACGCCCACCCCATGGCTGGCAAAAACTCCTTTAGCAACAAAAGCAAGAGCAGAGCAGAGCGGGCCAGAGCAGATTTTGTTCATGCAATCCATGCATGCAACACAAAATGCTAAATATGTCTTACTGCATGTAAATAGAATATGGTTTCTGTGAGGGATATGTTTGAAATCATGCTTACAATTTCAGTTGTTCCAAATTAACCTTGATTATACTTTTGAGCTGTTAGGTACAGTTTTCACTTGGGTCAGGTACTCTCTGGCACCGCGTACATTAGTACAGTACCAGAATTATTAATCCTTACACAACTTCAGCACAACTGTACCAGTATGGGTTTATTGTTCGCCGATTTGCAGTTTACCTATACTGTGGACTGTGGCAGACACCCCACGCTCTCGGTCTTAAGTCACATAAATTCCTTGACACTTTGGGATCACCACGTGAAACCTTGACCGTGTGCGCTCCCTCCCTTGACAGTGTTCCGTGTCGTGCGGGAAAGGACACAAGTACCGCAAGGTGACCTGCGAGACGCGGCCCGGGAGGCCCGTTCAGGAGGAGTACTGCCAGCACCTGGCCCGGCCCAGCAAGCAGAAGCGATGCCGCGGAGGGCGCTGCCCCAAGTGGAAGGCTGGGAGCTGGGGAGAGGTACGTTTTGAAACGCAGACTGAAACTCTTCGTCAATCCTTCATCACCCTCCCCTCGCCCCTCAGCTTTTCCTCATCCTTTGTTCATCCTGCCGTATCTGTGATATACAGCTGTGTCTTTATTTAGCAGATTTTGTAATGTACATTTTAGCTGAGCCTGACAGCTGAGGTACATCATATTCTGCTTCAGACTTATTTATTCACGGCCCTCTGACACTACAGGATATAAATATACATAGGAAGAGAGAGATAGATAGATGTGTGTATTTCTTGTTGAATCCCGTTCGCCAGGATTAGAGACTGGGCGTCAGGGGTTAGCCACCTCTCTTTGATCCGGGGTTAACTTCAGTCGGCGTGAAAGAGTACCGCACACAATAGGAAACATGTGCCATAAACTCTCCTGCGTGTGTGATCTGCTGAGAGAATCCACTTACCGTATCAGACAAGGGCAGAGTTCCCAGCGTGCGCCATACATCTGGGACGGCGGTAATGTCTGGGGCTCAGTCTGAGTGGCACATCTGCACGCCATACCTCAGTGCTTGATCTCAGACAGGGCCCTCTCTCTCTCTCTACGCGGACGGGGAGAGAATGCAGCAGATGTTTTGGAATAGGCTGCCATTGTGAGTGAGGTGCCTGCGAGTCCTGCTCGAGCCGGGCGGCTGGCGCGATCGGGCAGGAAGCGCACAGCCGAGTAGCATTCTCGCCCTCGCTTGGGGGGGGGAGAAGCACTTCCCCAAACGCTTCACCAAACGCCCTTTTTCTCATTTAGAACGTCCTTTTGAAAAGGAGCGGTCTGCCTGGCCTGTTCCCTTCCAAATTCTCCAGGCTCGGCTGTCCGTCGATAAAGATACACTGTGCATTCGTGCTTGCGAATTGCCTTGATTGAAGATTGAAACTCCTTTTACTCCCTATTAAGAACTAATCAATTAAAAAGAGAAACAGAATTATAGATATTTGCAAGTTGAAAATTTTTTGTAAATCACCTTTTTGAACAGTAAGAATTGTTCCAATCGCCCCAGAGACGCTGAATAAAGTAACTGCAAGGAAATGAAAGCTTGACTCTGAGTCAAGTCTTTAATCATGGCTGACAAATGGAGCCAAGGCCACAATTAAAGAAACTGGAGATGACTTGCTGGAATCTGCCTGTAGCACACCATTGCATGCACTCAGGACCGTATCGAGCCACACAGCTGACCGCTTCTACTTGTCACAAATCATGCAAACCAAACCATACACTTAAGAGAATTGTTCCTGGCAGAGAAAGAACCCACTGGTTGTTTTTTATTTTTTTAATGACACAGCTATTTGCAATTTGTAGAATAAGCTCCTAATTATATCTCAGCAGTACAAAGCCATACTCCATTATTCTCTCCAATTTCTGTCATGTCATCCAACTACAAGCACCATGTCCAGAAGGGCTGGAAAACACAGAATGTACGAGTTTTTAGTCTTTCCACGCACAACAACACTTAAATTG
The DNA here is from genome assembly GCA_025775065.1 of Hiodon alosoides. Classification (NCBI taxonomy): domain Eukaryota; kingdom Metazoa; phylum Chordata; class Actinopteri; order Hiodontiformes; family Hiodontidae; genus Hiodon; species Hiodon alosoides. The sequence goes on along the minus strand of JAOYSI010063769.1, from coordinate 1,228 downwards.
TTAGTATATTTCAGTTTCTCTAGAGATCCTTGGATTTGGAAAGACGCTGTTGTGAACAGATCTTGTAGTTGTGCTGGGGGCTTTCCTAATTAATTGAACTTGTTCCTATCTACAGTTTACATAAGACAGGAGACGTGAATGAATAAAATTTAAAATTTGTCTCAACTCTCGTGTATTGTTTTCTCCACAAACACAGAACTGTAAATAATTTATATACATTGTAAAGTCTGTGACACAAATGTGTGTGTTTTTTTTTGGGTTGTTTGTTTGGGGTTTTTTTTGCCTCTCCCACCCAGAATATATTTGGGACATTATTTACAGCATGACGTTTTGCAGTAAACAACATACCCAAGAAAATAGCTGTTTATGAACACCACCTACAACAAGTCAAACATTATCTGGGAATTCTGATTAATTGTTGCACTGAGAGGCACATTTTTCATGCAATCTTAATTCCGTATCTGCTTTTTTGTGGACAGAAAGAAAAGACGATAAAATGTTATGGAAATCTGTAGCTAGTCTAAACCGCTCTCCATTTAAATTACATGACCCCTTGCTCCGTACGACTTTAAACCCAGAGTTCTCTTCTGCATGCACGTATTTGCATCTGGATGCATTTACCGTTTACTTTGTTGGGTCTCTTTCTATTATTTGTGCACCACCATTTCAACAGGTGGGTGGGCCCAGAGTTGACCACATTCTGCATTAAATTTTTTAAAAATATTAATCATGGAGAAGTGCTGGGTACCGAGATCCAGGGAAACTCACTGAGCACTTTGCCAAAGAGCACAGAGGTAAAGAGCCATGCTCTTATGCAGAGAGGGACATGTGTCGCGACTGCCAGAGTGCGCCTGGGTGCTAATTGCACTGAACCCAAGATTAATCACAGACACCATCTGCATTTTTTTTTGCCGTTTACAGAATCCTCCCAACCCCTTTATGAAAACATATGTGTGGGAAAATAACTGCCCAAAATCTCTTATTCTGCATGCTGGGAAGTGACACTTACAGGCCCAAGTCCAAGATGCTCCTGTGTCTGTGTGTCCTCTGTCCACGATGTGTCAGCTGTTGCCCTACTGAAAATGGACTGTTTGTGACTTCTGTAACAGTAGCTGAATGCCCCGTTATCCCTAGCAGACACAAAAGGAAAATCAGGAGAGAGAGAGAGAGAGAGAGAGAGAGAGAGAGAGAGAGAGAGAGAGAGAGAGAGAGAGAGAGAGAGAGAGAG